>PVIU01005350.1:59442-114980 GCA_004026605.1 Ondatra zibethicus | reverse complement strand
CGCACCGCACCGCTGTGTGCAGGTTACACAGCCGCACGCACCGCACCGCTGTGTGCAGGTTACACAGCCGCACGCACCGCACTGCTGTGTGCAGGTTCTCTTGGCCCTCTTGAATTCCACCACAGTGGGCCCACTACAAACAGAAAACACCATTAAGTGGAAAAGACATTTGATGCAAGTAACCTATAGAATGGTCTAGCCTAGTGACATAGCCCACCATAGAGTGCTCTTGCTCTCTGTCCTGATCACAGAGGTGACTGCCACCACCTTCAGTGAGAGAGAACGTTGTTTCCAATACAAGTGACCTGGAAAAGATCAAAGTTTCTACCAAAGACATGGCTTTCACATTGTTGTAAAGGGAAAATAATAGCCACAATATCTTGTTGCAGTGACTGCTGTTGTTTGGTTTTCAGAGCTAGGGACCTGGAACGCTTTTTAAATTACTATTATCATGTTTTATTGTGCGTCCATGTATCTCTTTGTAGTATGTGTGTATATATGTGTCTGCAGTATATATGTGAGTGCATATCTACATATGTGTGCACATTTGTTCTCATGCACATGAAGTCAGAGGTGAATGTCCGGTGTCTTCCTCCATTGCTCTCCATCCTATTGTTTGAGATAACGTCTCTCACTGAGCCTGGAGCTTGCCAGCTGCTGAAACTGGCTGGCCAGCATGCCTCTCAACGCAGGGATTGCAAACCATGCCTCCATGCCTAGCTTTTACCTGGTGGCTGGGGATCTGAACTCAGGATCTTATGCTTGCACAGCAGGTACTTCTTAAAACAGAGCCATTTCCCCGGTCTTTTGGCCTGGATTTCTCTATATATCCAAGTCTGGCCTTGGACTCACTGTCCTTCCACCTTAAACTTCCAAGTGCTGGTTTGATAGGTGTCCACCACCACACCCAGCTTTAATTTAGTTTTTTTATTTTTAACTATTATATCTGTGTGTATGTGCATGTGAGTGCAGGTGGCCAATGCATTAAATCCCCTAGGATTGGAGTTATAAGAAGTTGTGTGTTGCTGGGTCCTCTTGAAAGTGCAGTATGCATTCTTAATGGTCTCTCTGGCCCCATAATTTAATGTGTGTGTGTGTGTGTTCACACGTGTCAAGTGTGAGCAAGTATACCTGGGGCCAGAGTGTGGATGTCATATCCTTGGAGTTGTAGTTACAGGTGGTTGTGAGCTGTCCAACATGGGTGCTAGGAACCAAACTCAGCCCCTCTGGAAGAGCAGCAAGTGCTGTTAACCACTTAGCCACCACCCCAATCCTACCCCCAACTTTAGTTATTATTATTATTTCATTGTAGTGCTACAGCGGAAATCCAGCTCCTCGTGCAAGCTACCCAAGTGCTCTGTCACTGAGCCACATTCCCAGCTCCAAAGCTGAAAAAAAAATCACAAGTCATGCCATCATTATGTTGGGACTAGGTTCATTCTCATTGGATCTGCGTGTGATCTGTAGCTGTGTGTGAGCTGCTACATGTCCACCGCACTGTGCTGATGGGCTGTAGCCTGGCATTGGAGGGCCTGAGGGCTGGTGCGGCTCAGCCATAGACCCCCTGCCTAGAGTCCCCCAGTGTGGGGCTGGGGTGTGGCTCAGCCATAGAGCCCCTGCCTAGAGTCCCCCAGTGAGGGGCTGGGGTGCGGCTCAGCCATAGAGCCCCTGCCTAGAGTCCCCAGTGAGGGGCTGGGGTGTGGCTCAGTGGTAGAGCACCTGCCTAGAATCCCCCAGTGAGGGGCTGGGGTGTGGCTCAGTGGTAGAGCCCCTGCCTAGAATCCCCAGTGAGGGGCTGGGGTGTGACTCAGTGGTAGAGCACCTGCCTAGAATTCCCCAGTGAGGGACTAGGGTTTGGCTTAGTGGTAGAGCATTAGCCTAGGATTTACCAGGTCCTGGTTCTTGGTAACCTCTGAGCCATCTCTCTGGCCCCCATCTTGGAAGACTCTATTAATAAGTTATTGGTTGGGGCTGGAGAGATGGCTCAGAGGTTAGGAGCACTGGATTCTCTTCCAGAGGAACCCAGGTTTGGTTCAATTCCCAGCACCCACATGGAAGCTCATAACCATCTGTAATTTCAGTTTTGTCGGGTCTGACACCATCACACAGACATACATGCAGGCAAAACACCAATGCACATAGAAATAAAAAGCCATTGGATATGGTGGTGCAGACCTTTAATCCCAGCAAAGACTGGAAGATTTCTATGCTGGTTCGAGGCCAGCCTGGTCTATGTAGTGAGTTCCAGGACAGTTAGGGTTCCACAGAGAGACCCTGTCTCAAAACAAGCAAACAACACACACACACACACACACACACACACACACACACACAACCAAAGCAAAACACCCTGTTACAAGAGCTCTCTGTACACACTCCCGTCTCATTCAACCTGATTACCTTTTTTAGAGATTCTGTTTCAAATACAGTCATATCCTAATACCTCAGTTTGGGGATGTCAGCAAATAAATTTTAGGGGGACATAATTTAATTCATAGCTGAGAGCTTTTAGGGACCTGAGAAGGAAACTTCTCCTCCTTCCCAGCCCCAGGTACTGAGAACATTCTAGATAAAGACTGTGGGGCTCTGATTCCTTTCCTGGCCATGGCACCCTCCTCTGCTGTGTCCTGGGAGCTGAACATCTTCAGATTCTTGCACAGCTGAGGTGTGTCTCTCACGAGGTGCGCATCGCGGCAAATAGTAAAAATGTCTGTGTTAGAGACACCTGCCACCTGCACAACTTGGTGGAAAAATTCTTTCTGGTCATGTGGTATTTTTTATTTTTGTTTTTCAAGATAAGATTTCTCTGTGTAGTTCTGGCTGTCCTGGAACTCTCTCTGTAGATAAGTCTGGCCTTGAATTCAGAGATCTGCCTGCCTCTGCCCAGAATAGCTCAATGGCAATACTTTTTTCCAGTGCCCCCTCTTTGTTGACATTGCTCTACCAAAACAAAATCTATATTTCAAAGTACCCCCCCCCACCATCTTTCAAGTGAGTATGCCAAGGTTTGGAGAGGTTAAATGATTTTACCCAAACTTCACAGTCAGGAAATAGTAAAGTTGAGGGGACTTGAAGTTGAACCTGAGGCCAGGTCCAGCATCTTCCACTTACTGTTTGCAGATAGAACAGGGATGGGAAGGAGGGGGGGATGAAAGTGAGAGTGGGGAGGAGTAGGAGGAAGCATGAAGGAGGAGCGGGAGGAGAGGAGCAGGAGGCACATATGCACACATGCACAAGGAAGGCCATGGCACATGTGTCCATCCAGGCTCTGCACCAGGTATCCCCTGCCCAGGCCCCTACTCCATCACTTCCTTCTGCCGTCTGAACTCCATCCATCTTTTTTTTAAAAAAAATATTTATTTATTATGTATACAATATTCTGTCTGTGTGTATGTCTGCAGGCCAGAAGAGGGCACCAGACCTCATTACAGACGGTTGTGAGCCACCATGTGGTTGCCGGGAATTGAACTCAGGACCTTTGGAAGAGCAGGCAATGCTCTTAACCACTGAGCCATCTCTCCAGCCCCTCCATCCATCTTTGGATCCTTGAGGAAGTATAGAAAAAGGGGGTGATATGTAAACTCCCCCAGAGAGAGGAGAAGATGGTGAGTGGAGCTGCTTCAGGCCTGTCCTGCTTCCATCTGGTCATCTGAAGTTTGCATTCCCCACCCACATGCTCCCCCGATGGGTGCTTTCTTGGTCCTTCTGTGTCTCTCCTACTCACTGTGTAGCCTATGGCCAGAACATACACCCGGAGGGAAGGGGAAAGTGAAAACAACGTTGGGTACATGGGTAAATGGGTGGAAGGATGCATCTGTGGATGAGTGTGTGGATGAGTGGGCATATGGATTCAAGGGTGAGTGGAGGGACAGATGGATACACACATATACATATATGTATACATATGAGCGGATGAATCAGCAGATAGATGGAGGAATGGGATGAAGGGATAGATGGATGAATGCATGAATGAATGGTGGGTGGATAGATAGGTGGACAGATGGATGAATGAGTGCGTGTGTAGATGAGTGGACAGATGGATGGACGAGTGGATGCATGGATGGACAGACAGATGGTGGATAGGTGTTTGGATGGACACCCCACTTTCCATCTCTTTCTTTCTGCCAACCTTTCTATCTCCCCGTGTTTCTTCTTCTTTCACCCCCTGCCTACCCCTCCATGTGTATCTGTATCTCTTCCTCCCAGGGATTCTCTCACCTTGTGAGCTTTCCTTTAATGTTGTCTGTATTGAGCAGTCTTTGCTTAGTTTGTTATCTTTTTGGAGATGGGGTTATCCTGTAGTTTAGGAAGGCCTACACTGCATTAAACTGGCTTTGAACTTTCAGTAATTTTGCCTCAGCCTCAACTGCTAGATTAGAGATGTGAGCTACCATATTTGGCTCTGAAGTTTGCTTTTTGAGACAAGGCCTTGCTATGTAGCCCAGAATGGCCTTGAAGTCATGATCCTCATGCCTCAGCTTCCAAAGAGTTCAGATAACAGAGATATACCTCCATGCTCACTTTGTATTTTTGATATGTGTGTGTGTGTATGTGTGTGTGTGCACATGTGTGCAGAAACACGAGGAGGCCAGTGGACATTCTGTCACCTTGTAATTAGAGACAGGCTCTCTCATTGTCCTGGAACTTGATAAATAGGTGAGGTTGGCTGGCCAGTTTGTGCCGGGGTCTGTTCATTTCTGCATCCCCAGTCCTAGGATTGCAAACTCTGATACCATGTCCATCTTAATTTTTTTAAAAAATAGAGTTTTGGGGGATTGAATTTGGGTCCTTGTCCTGAGTATTTTATGGACAGAGACATTGTCCCAAATCCCATTTCTTGATATTTAAAGAAGTCGAACTTATCATTTTTTCCCTCTGATGTTAGCATCTTTTATTTTCTTTTTCTTTCTTTCTTCTTCATTTTTGTTGGTCCTGCCTTACAAAGCTTTGTGTAAGGCTTGCCAGCTCATACCTGCGATCTCCACTTGGGAGGTCATAGCTTGAGCTACATAGAGAGAGACAGGAAAAAGCTAAGGATGGAGCCTGTTTGGGAGAGCGCTTGCCCAGCATGTACAAAGCCCTGGGTTCCATCCCTAGCACCATATAAACTAGGCATGGTTGTGCATACTAATAATGCCAGTACTTGGAGATGGAGGCAGGAGGATTAGTTCAAAGTCCTTGGCAACATAGTGAGTTTGAGGCCAGCCCGGGTTCCATGAGACCTTGTCACAAAGCAAAACAAAACAAAACAAGCCTTGCCTACCCAAAGCTTACATTGACATTCTCTGTTTTATTCTGGGAGTCAGCTAGCTTAGCCTTTCACATTCAGGACAATGGTGTGCGCCAACAGAACATTAAAAATGTCAGCAGACTTGGCCTTAGGATGCCTGCCTGAGCCTCCCTGAGCTCGGTGGCATTACTGTCTGGAAAGGACTTTTCCCTCCTGGGTCACTAGCTGCAAAGCCTGTCTCCATAGCCACTGTCCTTTCCTCCAGGGTCTGGAATTAATAAAAGCCCATGGTTTGCAGCCTGAGAGCCACTTCTTATGTCTGCCGGGATTGAGGAAGCAAGGTGGGGTGTGCTATTCTTTCTCCACACTGGCTTCTTTTCCATGGGATGTCGGACAAGTCCACCTGCTCTTGTTACTCTCAGGGTCCCCAGATTGTAATCGGGAATGTCCCAGGAGCCTCCCTACCTATCCTTCTAGATCCCCCTAAATCCTGCCAGAGTTCATCTTGTCTTTCCAATTGCTTCTCTCCAGTCTTTTAGAAAAGAAATCTCTCCCTCACATTTTTTTTTTGCCAGTGTTGGGGATTGAACCTAGAGCCTCTGTTCTGCTTCCAAGCCATATCCTCAGGTCCTCCTACGGGATTCTAGCAAGGGCTCTATGCTAACCTAGATCCCTGTCTCTCTTTTTAAATTTTATTTATTTATTAAATTTATTCTTCTGCTTCTCTTCTTCCTACTTCTTTGTGTGTGTGTGTGTGTGTGTGTGTGTGTGTGTGCGTGCGCACGCGCGCGTGTGCATGCCTGGCACGTTTGGAAGGCAAGGCCTCAGCTTTTTTTCCTTTTTAAGACAGGGTCTTACTAAATTGCACAGGCTGGCCTTACACTCACACCATAGTCTATCCAGAACTTAAACTCTTGGTCCTCCTGCCTTTGCCCCTGAATAGTTGGAACTATAAGTACAGACCCCTCAAGCTTCACTCGTTTAAAGGTCAGAGGTGCCTGGCAGACAGTAGCTCTTTAGTTAGTGTTAATTAGGATTCCAAGGCAATCCAGCTCAGCAGGGGACAATAAGACAGACAGTGTCTATGTGGGAGCCAGGGGCAGGAGTTATATCTTGAATGACCATGATCTTGTCCAAGTTCCTCACAAACATTCTTCTTGAACTGGGTGGAAATGACCTAATAATATTCAGGAATGAAATTTATGCAATTTGTAAATGCTGCATTTTTGTGTGTATGCAATATGTGTATTGTGTTGGAGAGAATGTATGTATGTGTGTCTATGAGTGTGGTATTAGGTGTTTGTGAACATGTGCATGTATATATGCATTAGTGCATGTGTGTGCATGCACTCACGTGTGCTTTTTTGCATGCAGAGGCCAGAGGAGGGTATCAGGTGCCGTCTCCTAGTACTCTCTGCCTTATTTTTTTGAGGCAGGATTTCTTCCTGAACCTGAACTCAGAGTTCCTCCCCTACCCGCTTCTGTAAGACAGCATCTTACATAGGGTTTCATGTAGCCTAGGTTAGCTTCAAAGTTGCTGCGTAGCCAAGGATAACCTTGAACTCTGGTCCTTCTGCTTAGACCTCCTGTGCTAGGATTAGAGGCGTGCAACCACCACACTCAGCTCATGTGGTGCCAGGAATGAACACAGGCTGTCGTGAATGCTGGGTAAGTACCCTCCCGACTGAGCTGCAGTCATCACTGCCTCTTCCTTTCTGGTTGTATCTACCCAAATTCCAGTCCTCGCACTTCACTCCCAGCTACTCCCGAGCCTCAGTTTCCTCATCTGATGGAGAGGATTCTGCAGGGGAGTCAAAGAACTAATGAGCGTTGTGTATTCCTGCCCCAGGGTAGCGGCTCGGAGGCTGTGAGCCTTGGCTCTCTCTCCTTGTAGCTTCCCCTCTGGCTTGCTGGCTCGGGGCCTTTCCAAGAAACCTGAACAGTGGGAAGGGGCCTAATGAAGAACTCTTTTTACTTGGCTCAAGGCCGGGAACATGTTAGAGAATCAATGGGGGCCTGTTAGGGGAGGGTGGACCAAGGCTTTCCTCTAGTTCTTCAGGCTTGCTCTCTCTTGGGGAAGCCCTGATTGCTTTCAGAAAGTGGTGTGTGTGTGTGTGTGTGTGTGTGTGTGTGTGTGTGTGTGCGCACGCGCAGGATCTGTCCATGTTCTTTGCCAGGTAAGCTGAGGAGAATGAGTGTGACTTCCACGGGACAAGGGGGACTTCAGATTAAATCCAACATCGCATTGCAAGGCCATTGACCAGAGCCCAAGCTGGGCCCCTGCTGCCTTCCTGCCTTCATTCTAGTCCTTCATGATGTCCACTGCCCAGGCTGGGCCACTGCCAAGCTCTCACTCACAGGTGGGCACGGAGCCCAGGCTGTGCCAGGCTCAGCAGGGGCCCTCAGCCAAGAACAGCAGAGCTGTACTCAGGAAATCTGGGGGATTAGGCCAGTGGGGACTCAGGTAACAGACTCCTGCTCCGGCTGGGGCACCACAGACTTTATACATGGGGAATGTAGGGACACGACATGGCCTGGACCAGTGTTGGAGAAGAATTGAGGCTATGTAAGGGGTCAACCTTCCTAAGCTAGGAATTCTTCATAACAGCACCCCTGACTCAGTCCAACTTGGAATGGACATTCAATGTCACTGGCCTAGAGTGTGTCCCTCATCCGGGCAGACTCACCTTTGGACTCAGGTTGTCTTGAGGCTAGGCCTTTCCTGGAGGGATGAGCAGTAAGATAGGGGTGGCTGAGTATGGGCAGTCCTTTCTAATGGGTCCTTGGTAGTCATCTGGGTACATACGGGGTTAGTGAGTATATGTGACTGTCGGGACACAGTACGAGGGTGGGTATTCAGATGACAGGGCCATTTGGGCTCTCTGCATCTAACCACAAAGGGGAAGAAAGTCCCCAGATTGATTCTGGGATGATTCTTGGAGCTCTAGGGCATTCTGTCCCTGTCACCTGTCTAGGAATTCCTTGTATGTTTCCTTCATTTCTTCCTGGATTATAACTAACCCATCCATTAGGATCTGGATCTATGAGGAAATCTCTTTCTCATTCTGGGCTGTGTTGAAGGTCCCCTCTATACTTCTCCGGGACCCCAACCTTTATTAGCAGTGTGTGTGTGTGTGTGTGTGTGTGTGTGTGTGTGTGTGTACTCATGAGTGTCATATCTCACATGTGGAGGTCAGAGGATAGCTTGTCAAGAGTTTGCTTTATTCTTCCATCACGTGGATCTCAGAAGAGCAAACTTGGTGGTAAGTACCTTCCTTCCGAGCCATCTACCAGCCTGACCATCCCCAGCTCTCCTGTGAGGTGGACCTGTGGATTTTGTCTGCATTTCAAACCCCTTGCTTATTGTGCGGTCAACCCCAAACCTCCTGCTCCCTCAGGGCCTTCGGATGTATCTATACTGACCACAGACCCCTGCGTCAGGGTGCTCCTCCTCCGTATCTCTCCATCCCCTTGCTGCTCCGTGGGCCCCATTCACTGGCTGAGGCCTCAAAGAGCCAATGACTGCCTGACCTGGTTTGGTTATCAGTCTGGGTCTCTGGGCTATCTGTAGGTTCCTCCCTTGGGCCCTGGCGGGTGGGGGTGTCTATAGGGACATTGACTCAGATGTTATTTTGGGCACCCCTTGGGCCCAACAAACTCCGGGGCCTCAGGCCTGTTTAGACGGCTGGGCCGGATGTAGTTGGTTCCAGGCTTCACCTCGGGCCAAGTGAGTAAGGCTGGGCAGGAGGGCGGGCAGGAGGGCAGGCAGGAGGCCCGGCAGGTCAGGAGAGCCAAGGAATGGCCCAGCCTCTCTTCTGGACTATGGTTGACCCTGACTGGAGGCCCTGCCTGCTTTGCTCTGGATTCCTCACTGTCTCATGTCTGGAGTCTGGGTGCTATTACACATGTCCTGGAGGTAGATTTGGAATCTCAAACTCTTTGAGTTAGAAGGCCAGGCATGGAGGCCAGGTCCCAAGGGTAAGGGGGCTTGCTTTGAGTGAGGCCCATAGCAGTTTGAATCTCTCATCTCTGCAAATGCCTCTTCTTCCAAGCTGAAACTCAGAAACCATTTGGATAAAACTTGAGTGTGTGGGCTGGGTGGTGACTCAGTTGATAGCGCACTTGTCTAACATGCTTGAGGACCCGGGTTCCGTTTCCATTATTTTATAAGCCAAGCATGGTAGTATATGTCTGTAAGCTCAGTGCTTGGGAGGTGGAGGTGAGGTGACCAGGAGTCAAGGTCACCCTCAGATATGCCTTGAGTTTGAGGCCAGCCTGGGCTACATGAGACTCTACCTCAAAAGCCCCCAAACCAAAATACCTTAGCTGTAACTGCTCTGGGCTCCCATGTGGGGTCTGTCTTCAGCCCCGAGTTTTGGGGTGACATCTTCCACCTTTAGTAGCCTCCAGCTACAGATAGCAGTTTGGGTACCACATGGAGGTCAGGTGAACGCCAAACCTGCCAATCACATGTAGCAAGTGAAAAATAGGTGAGGACTCCATCGTCCCCCTTCCTGTCCCTGCTTTGCCAAAGGCAGGTGTCCTCTGTCCAGACATATTTAAAGACCTCTGGGTATCCTTGGGCTCTCCCCAACATGTCCTAAGTGAAAAATGGATGGAAGCCAAATCTGGTGACACAGGCCTGTCACTCCAGCTACTTGGGAGGCTGTGGCAGGAGGATGATAAATTCCAGGACTGTCTGGGCTATAAAAGGGCTGGCTTTGTGGATGGGGAGATGGTTCAGCCATGCAGGTATGAGGAACTGAATTTAGATCCCCAGCCCCCACAAAATAGCCAGGCACAGTTGGGTGCATCTGTAACCCTAGAGCCTTGTGTGTGGAGATAGATGGGTCCTCAGAACCCTCTGGCCAGCTAGTCCAGAGGTGAGTGTTGGATTCAGTGAGGGTCCCAGCCTCGAAAGATATGGTGGAGGGACTAGCAAGATGGCTCAGAGGGTAAAAACACTAGCCACTAAGACTGATGGCCTGAGTTTGACCCCCTATGTCCCATGTGGAGGAACAAGAGAATTCATTGCAGCCAGCTGTGTTCTGATCTTCACATGGGACCATGGCATGCATGTCCCCTACATGTATGTACAGACAGATAAATATAGAAAAGATAAGGGGGAGAGCAATGGAGGAAGACACTTGTCCACCTCTGGCCTCTACGCGCATGTCACATGCTGCACAAGGACTTGTCTAGTATGCACTTGGCTCCTCAAAAAGGGCAGGGAGAAACCAAAACTAGAGGTTGAGAGATGTATAGAAGCACAAACTTGTCAACTTCCCCACACGACCCTGTGTCCAGAGATAGCTAAAGAAAGAGCCCCTCTCGGAGTAAGATAGGGTATTGTAGCTGGTTCCCAGGTGGGGCTTACTTGCAAAGTGTGTCCAGTTTGGGAAGGCTGGACTGAATGTGAGGGAAGGTCACTCGGTAGCGCCCACCTATGCAGAAGGTGGATGCAGGGTGGTGGCAGCTGTTCATCTGGGGACAGAGGACCAGGGCATTGGCTGTGTACAGGTTGGATGCTGCGGACTTGAGTGGCACAGCCATGGGAAGGCCCGGGAACCAGAGTCAGCGGAGTTCACAAGTCAGGACTGCGCAGGCGCGGACAGAGCCCAGGTTCCCACCGGCGGCTCCCATCCATGCTTCACGGCCCTCCGCAGGAATGCACGACTTCAGATACCGACTATGTCATCCAAGAAGCGTTCCATGTTTTCCTTGGTGTGTGCTCTGGGAACGCCGCGGGAACAGCCATCCACACTCTAGGCCGCATACTTGGGTGGCTGCCGGGTCGACAAGCCACCCTTGCCAGCTGTGTCCTTGGTCCAGCCAGCAGGGCCCCTCCTCTGCAGTGCCACCTGCCTGGGAAAGTAGTTGGGAAGTCTTGGGTCAGAGATCAAGTTGGGGGGATGTTTGCCAGGGATGGGGGTCCCTCTGTCCCTGCCCACCCATGCAACCCCAAACCGTGACGCTCAAGTGCTATCTGTGAGTCTGGGAGACAGAAAAGTAGATGCCTCGAGCCATGCCCCGGTTCTGAGTCTCAGTCTAATCCTCTGTGCAATGAGCTGGCTCCAGATCTTTCCGATTCTGAGGGGTTTAAAGTTAGAAATCTCCAGTCTTGGTTTTGAGAGCTAACACCAACAAATACAAAATGGTACCAAACCTAACTTCTAGGACACTGAGCTATGTTATACACACACACATAAAATGGCTGCATCTCAACCCTTCCCCTTCTCTGTGTGTATGTGTGTAGGGCAGAGGTCAATGCTGGGTATCTTTCTTGGTGAATCTCTTTTTTTTTTTTTTTTTTTTGAGACAGGGTTTCTCATTAAAGCTAGAACTCATTCATTCCATTAGGCTGGCCGGCCAGTGATCCCCAGGGGTTCCTCCTGTCCCCACCTCCTCAGTACTATGAAGACCTACATGCCTGCCTTTTTACATGCTAAGGATCCAAGCTCAGGTCCTCACGCTCATGAGGGGAGTGCTTTACCAACCGAACCATCTCTCTGGCCCCTTCATGTTTTATTCTGAGACAAGGTCTTACTGTGTACCCTAGGCTGGCCTCGACTTCCTGACGCAAATAAACGGGGGGACGGCCTTCTGTATTTCTCCTTTCTCCAGTGGGGCCTACGGGGGTGTACTTCAGTCACCTGGCACTTGGCTAGCTACCAACTCTTCCATCCCTCAGAAATGTCTCCGTGCTATGGAGGGTGCCCTTAGAGTGGGTGTCGGAGTTGTGACTATGGGACTCTCTTAGCTCTGAGGATTTGGGTGAGTTGCTCTTGGATCTAGCTCCCAAGCCCTTGTATTTCTATGCACCTCATGCATGCAGGAGCCAGTGGAGTCTAGAAGAGAGAGTCAGATCCCATGGGGCTAGAGTTCTAGGTGGTTGCGAGCTGTCAACCTGGGTCCTCTGCAAGGGAAGCAAGTGCCCTCAGCTGTCAAACCTTCTCTCCAGTCCCTGCCTTTAAACTAAAAAAAAAAGAACAAAAACCAAAAACCATTCTATTTTTATGTGTGCATGTGTGCACATGCATGCACACACACAGAGGCCAGAAGAAAGCATCAAATCCCACAGAGCCGGAGGTCCAGGAGATCATGAGGCACCTCATATGGGTGCTGGAAACTGAACTCTGGCCCCCCCGGAAGAGCAGCAAGTACTGTGAACCACTTAGCCGGGTCTCCGACTTCGGCTAGGGTTTTGAAAGTCGAGTTTGCCAGTTGAAGAAGAGAGCAGAGACAAGGAATCGTGTATGTGAAAGTGCACAGATGGACGTGAGTACTGGGCACACGCAGGGAAGGCGTGGGTGAGACGAGCTGTGGAGGAAGGACCGGCAGGCGTGAGAAGGAAGATGGAATCCATGCTCAAGGCTCAGATGTTATCCCGAGGGTACCAGGCCGCAGGCTATGAGAAGGGCGAGGTGAGGTTTAGAAGATAGAAGTGGGGGGGGGGGGCTGGAGAGATGGCTCAGTGGTTAAGAGCACTGACTGCTCTTCCAGAGGACCCGGGTTCAATTCCCAGCACCCACATGGCAGCTCACAACTGTCTGAAGATCCAGTTGCAGGGGATCTGATACCTTCACACCAATGCACATACAATAAAGTTAATAAATCATAAAAAATATTTAAAAAAAAAAGAAGATAGAAGTGGTCACTCAGGTACCAGGGCCTGCAGTTTGCTTGGAGACCCGAGAAGAGCTGGGCAGGGCTCCCGCGGGGACGGGGTGATGTAGTAGGAGGCTTGGTTGTTCGAGTGCAGGGAACTAGGGGTCCAGTCTGCTGCAGAGCAGGGAGAGAGCTGTGCCTGGCCTCGGGAGACCTCAGGGCCTCGTTCCATTGAACATGGCTGCCTTGTGTCTCCGGCTGGTACGGGGAGCTGGGTACCCGGTGCCTGGTGTTTACATCCTTGACATACCTCTGGCCTCTTATCTTTGAGGGTCTGTCATGCGTGCCCACTTTGCCAAGTGGCCCCATCACTATTTGCATCGTAAATCAGGCACCACACCCTGACACTTCTCTGCAGGCCCATCCCAACCTGTCTCACCTGGCGCCAGAGGTAGATAGGGGCCCAAGGTCTGGCCTGAGGCTGCCCGTACACCAGCTAACACCCTTTTAGAAGCTCTTCTGGGAAGCCATATCTGTGCTCTGCAAAGAACCTGAGCCATAGCCACGGGCTGTTGGGCTCTCGTATGTCCCCCTCTATGAAATATTCACTTATTCATGTAGCAGACATTTACAGAGGTGAGACACAGACATACAGAGGAATCAGGTGGATTCTCTTGCTGATGGGGCAACAGACTAAAGAGAGGAAGAGAGGAAGTCCCCAAAGGGTCCAGGACAGAGGGTGAGGGGTAGGTACAATATGACTGAGACACTATGGTCCCTGCTTTCTTGAGAGGGAGTGGGTGGGTTGCTAATTGAAAGAGGGACAGGGCCACCACAATAAGGACAATTCAGAAATCCTCAATGAGAGAAATATCAGGCTAGGTGTAGGATAGGGGCTTGAGAGAGATGGGCTGAAAGAAAATGGAGGTGGCGGGGCCATGGATACAGTTCCTCGTGCACTGGTGACCCCCAACCATAAAATTCAAAATAAATTATTATAACTGTAATTTTGCTACTGTTATGAATCATTATGTAAATATCTGATACACAGGATATCTGATATGTGATCCCCGAAAGGGGTCACAATGCACACATTGGGAACCATTGGGTCTAAGGAATCTCTTTCCCTGTGTGGATGCCTCTGTTTGTCCCCAGCACCAGCTTTTTGTAGACTTTGCCATAGTGCATTCTGGGAAGGTATGAGAAGAGGGCCCTGGGGAATTTTGGGGCCTGTCCCTCTGGCCTGTGTGAGGGCATAAAACTAGATGCTTTCAGAGCAGGTGACAACTTCAGGGGGATGGAGCTTTGTTGGCAACCCTTGACCTCTCCATGACCCTCCCCTGTTTCTGGTCTCCCACCAGCCGCACAGTCCCAGCCTTGACCTCATGTCTGTTGGCTGTGAGTGAGGGGGAGATAAGGTCCCCTTAAGCAGGTTGTTCCCCACTGGGTACAGACAGGAAGGGCGGGCCGTGCTGCCAGCCCAGAGGGCCCATGACTCACCGAGTGGGCAGGGCCCCCGCTATGTCCGGGAGGAAAACCACTCCCTGTGGATAAGACTGGAGACTGGCCACTAGCACCCCATGCAGATCTGTGCCTCAGTTTTATTTCTGAAGTCCTTTGCACCCCCATGCTTTACAGACATTCTCCACTGATTTACTGGAACGACTCCATGGCCCTATGGGCTTTGTTTTCAGTCCAGCTGGAGTTACCTTTCATTTTAATTTCCTGTGTGTGTGTGTGTGTGTGTGTGTGTGTGTGTGTGTGTGTGTGTGTGTGTATGTGTGTGTGTGATGTCAGTGTGCAGGAACTGGTTCTCTCTTTTTACTATGTGGGTCCCAGGGATCGAACTCAGATAGTCAGGCTTGGCAGCAAGTGTTTTAATCCATTGAACTATCTCGCCAGCCCCTTTTGTTCTTTTTTTCTCCCCCTTATGATGATGCATAAACAGTACAGTAGAAACTATTTCAAATTCTGAGTTTTGATTTTTTTCCCGGGATAGTAATACTCTGTTTTTGTTTTTGTTTTTTCAACATGGGCTCAGGTAGCCCGGGCTAGCCCCACCTCACATTATCTTCCCTTGAGTCACTGAGGATGACCTTGAACTCCTGATCCTTCTTGCCTTTGCCTCCACAGTGCTGGGAGGATAGCGGGCACCCCTGCACAGCAGGTGATGCTATGGGGTGATGCCAGGCACTTTATGATGCCAGTTGTCTGCCTGTTCACAGACCCCGGCCCCAAACAGAGATACAGATTCCAAGCAATTGAACTGAAATTGCTGTAACATAAACCAACCCAGAATCACTTAAAAGTGTGCATTCCAGTCATATTTAGCACATCTAACACATGGCATACCCATCAGCTCTACCTGGCTCCAAGACGTGTTCCTCAGCCTCCAAAGGGAAACCGCATCCCATTGGTCGTTGCCGGGGACCCACATTTTACAGGAACACACATTGAATGCCTTAGAAAAGTTGCCCATGAGGCAGGAGGGACATGGCAACCGAAATGACTGAGTAAATGCAGCTCTTTCCTCTTATCCAGTTTCATTTTCAGTTAATCGTGGTTAACCGCAGTCTGAAACTATGAGATGGAAAATTCCAGAAGCAGACAAACCATGTTTTCAATTGTATGTGGTTCTGAGTACTGTGATGAAACCTCTTCTGCTGCCCTGCTCCATCCTGCTCAGGGTGTGAATTGTTCCTCCGTCCCCAAAATCCACACTATATACACTACCCTCTCATCCGTCACTCGATAGCCAGCTCAGTCATCAGACCATGGGTGACCAATGGATCCACTTTGTATACACTACCCTCTTGTCCGTCACTCGGTAGCCAACTCAGTCATCAGACTGTGGGTGACCAATGGATCCGCCCTGTATACACTACCCTCCTTTAGTCACTTAGCAGCTATCCCATCTATTAGGTCATTTGTCATCTGTCATACACAAGCTAGCAACGGTCTTGTCAGTCATTCAGCAGCTGTCTTAAATGTCAGTCCATACTGTATATGCTACCCTTCCATTAATCACACAGTAACTCAAAACTGCCTCTAACTCCAACTTCAGGGGACCCAATGCCTTCTTCCAGCCTCCGTGGATACCTGTACATGTTTCATACATGCCCACGGACACAGACATACTCATCAATTAAAAAAATGGAAACAGACACCATGAGGCTGGGTGTGGGTGACGCACACCTGTAAGTCTCAGCACCTGAGAAACTCAGACGGGAGGATTGTGAGTTTGAGGCCGGCCTGGGCTACAGAGTAGGGCTGGTCTCAAAAACAAAAATCAAATAAAATACAAAATAGAACAGAAGCTCAAGATTGTGCTCCGGTCTCTTCCAGGCATCCAGGGAACCCTGCAAGAATCTGGGTACCTCTTGCCTCCTCCCTGGGACAGTAAAGAGGACGAGTCCTTGTCTTGGGGCTAAACAAGCTTGTTTGGGGGAGATAGCTGTGAGGGGAGGCAGGCAAGGATGTTGGGGATGGAACAAAGTGGAGCAGTCTTTTTGGGGTGCATGGTGTAGGGCTTTCTGAGCAGCTGAGACCTGAGACGTGTCAGGTCACAGTCTCCGCTGGCCCTAGACTCCTGGACACCACACAGTCTCATTTTCCAAGCAAGGGATCCAGACTCACCGCTTGCCAAAGATTTTTTTTTTTAAACTTGAGAATTTATTTATATGAAAAGTCTTACCAAGGTATAAATATTCGGGGCCCTTGCACATAGAGTAGCCTTTGCTGGAATGCCCCCCACCCCCAGTTCCGTCTCCCTTTGTGTGTCTGCCTTGTGAACCCCAGCTGCCCACCAGAGTGCACCAACCTCCAGCCACTTTCCTTGTCTACTCTTTCTCCATGACCCCAGAGCAGTCCTCAGTGCCCCCTGCCCCAGGAACCGAGAGCCCTTCAATGGCTTCATGTAACTGTCAGCGCCCCTATCCTTGTATGTCTGCTTCAACCTCCTGCTCAGAAGTCAAGCCTCTGTTGTCTTTTTCAAGGTCTCCAGACACCCATCGCATGGTGAGACTCGGCTGTGAGTAGACATGGCTGGAGTGGGGACCGCTGTCATAGGTTCATGTCACCTGACTTTGAATCCGCGTTGTTTCGGCACTACTCACCTCTCCTTTCTCCCCTAGGTGGCCCCTCTAGTTGGGAGGAGGCTGGAAGTTGTCTGTTTCCTGCTGCCAAGGATCCAGGGTGTGTGAGAAGGTGTTTTGGCCCCTTATAGCAATATGTGAGGGTTGTCCAGACATCAACCTCTGGGCTGGTATCCTGGCTACATGGGAGGCAAATGCAAGGAAAGTTCAAGGCCTGGCTTAGCTACAGAGTGAGTTCAAGGCCAGCCTGGGTAACTTGGAAAGAGTAAAGGATGACTGGAAATGTAGCTTATAGGGACAACACCGGCCTGGAACCGCCAGTGCGGGGCTGGGGTGTGGCTCAGTGCTTAGAATCCCCCAGTGAGGGGCTGGGGTGTGGCTCAGTGGTAGAGCCCCTGCCTAGAATCCCCCAGTGAGGGGCTGGGGTGTGGCTCAGTGGTAGAGCACCTGCCTAGAATCCCCAGTGAGGGGCTGGGGTGTGGCTCAGTGGTAGAGCACCTGCCTAGAATCCCCCAGTGAGGGGCTGGGGTGTGGCTCAGTGGTAGAGCTCCTGCCTAGAATCCCCCAGTGAGGGGCTGGGGTGTGGCTCAGTGGTAGAGCTCCTGCCTAGAATCCCCCAGTGAGGGGCTGGGGTGTGGCTCAGTGGTAGAGCTCCTGCCTAGAATCCCCCAGTGAGGGGCTGGGGTGTGGCTCAGTGGTAGAGCTCCTGCCTAGAATCCCCCAGTGTGGGGCTGGGACATTACTCAGTGGTGGAGAATTTGCTTAGCATTGTGACTCCCTGGGTTTGTCCCCAGCATCATGAAACACCTGAAGCAATCAAACAACACCAAAGAGATGACATACTTTAGAAGTCCCAGGGGAGCTGAGTGAAGCTGGCTCCCACTTTGTGCCCCTTTTTCCTATCTCAGCTGCTGATCAGGGGAGTGGGGACACGGTTATCATTTTACATATTAACTGAATTTTAGGGGTGCTGCTGAGCATGTGGCTTAGATTCAGGGTTACTTCTAGATCCACTAATGGCCAGAGGTACCCCTGACATTTCCCTTTCAACTTCTCCGGCTCTGTCTCCAAGAAAGGCCTTGTTCCCCAGCCAGGGGTTCACTCCTGCAGGGTTGGTGACTGTGTGTCTGAGCCCTTCTAGTGTGGGAACCTGCAGGTCAGAAGGGATTTGCTAATGCATGTACTCTTGTCTCTTGTGCGCCCAGCTCCTCAAGTCCCGGCTCCCTCCACGCTTGGCAGCCCTGCCCGCCTTGTGCTGTTGACCTTGGCTGTGGGTTTGCAGGGGCTGGAACTCTCACACCATAAATTCCTGTCTTCTAGGAATCCAGCCTGGGAAAGAGAGGAAACATGGAGGAGAGTATTTGATTAACATTTTTCCAACGTGACCACATCACAGGGACGTGTGGCCGGAATTCTCGCCCTGGCCTGGGTGGAGTGGGATTCGGCTTGTGGCCCAAATGGCTGGGGAGGGTAGGCCTGGACTGGAAGTGGGGGGAACCCTTTGGGCCTAAAGGAATAGCAAGGTCTGGGTTGGCATTTCCTCTTGGGGTGGGGGGGTTCTCGGATGGGACCTGGGCTAGGCCAGATACCTGGAAGGGGATAAGCCTAGAAGAATTCACCCTTGACCTTTGGTGGCTCCAATCTGGAATTCAGGGGTTTGGGATTTGTTCTTAACAGCCTGTCCCTCACTGTGGACCAAGATTTCTCTGACCCCTAGTTAAGTTATTTCTGTTTTTGTAATGCAAGGAATGGAACCCAGGGCTTCCCACATGCTGGCCTTTACCTCTGAGTCATAGCCCAGCCCTTCACTGGGGGATTCTAGGCAGGTGTTCTCCCATTGAGGCATGCTTCCAGCCCCTCACTGTGCTCTACCATTGAACCATACCCCAGCCCCTCACTGGGGGATTCTAGGCAGGAGCTCTACCACTGAGCCACACCCCAGCCCCTCACTGGGGGATTCTAGGCAGGGGCTCTTCCACTGAGCCACACCCCAGCCCCTCACTGGGGGATTCTAGGCAGGGGCTCTACCACTGAACCACACCCCAGCCCCTCACTGGGGGATTCTAGGCAGGAGCTCTACCACTGAACCACACCCCAGCCCCTCACTGGGGGATTCTAGGCAGGTGCTCTCTCACTGAGCCACACCCCAGCCCCTCACTGGGGGACTCTAGACAGGGGTTCTACCACTGGGCCACACCCCAGCCCCTCACTGGGGGATTCTAGGCAGGGGCTCTACCACCAGCCCCTGTGTGTGTGAGCTCCAGTCATGTGTACAAGGACCTTAGTTCATAGGTTTATAACGCAAGCACTAGGGCAGGCATGGAGACAGAGTGTCTCCTGCACTTGCTGACCAGCCAGTCCAGCTAAATTGGCAAGCTTTAGGTTCAACAAGAGACCATGTCAAAAAAAAAAATAGAACTGAGGAGGACACCTGATATCAACCTCTGCACAACACATGTATACACATGCACACACACAGGTACATGAACACATGTATACACATGCACACACACAGGTACATGAACACATGTATACACATGCACACACACAGGTACATGAACACATGTATACACATGCACACACACAGGTACATGAACACATGTATACACATGCACACACACAGGTACATGAACACATGTATACACATGTACACACACAGGTACATGAACACATGTATACACATGCACACACAGGTACATGAACACATGTATACACATGCACACACACAGGTACATGAACACATGTATACACATGCACACACACAGGTACATGAACACATGTATACACATGCACACACAGGTACATGAACACATGTATACACATGCACACACACAGGTACATGAACACATGTATACACATGCACACACACAGGTACATGAACACATGTACTTACCCCTTCCCCCAAGATCTCAAAGTGAGCTCAGCGTATTCCTAGTATCCAAGACTATGGTCCACCTGATTCCCAAGATCCTTTACTCTATGCTCCCATAAATCCAGATTGACAACATCACCCCATCTGGCTTTGTCTTAGACACTTTGGCCTCAGAAAGAACAAAGCACAGTTTCCCTTCTCCTTGAACCCACACCTCCAGCCCTTTCCCCACCTCAGCCCAGTGTACCAACTTACAAGTGTCAAGACGCAACATGAGCAAGGAAGGGTTTAATCTTGGCTCACAGTGGGGAAGGCATGGCGGCAGGAGCCTGAGGCGGCAGGTCACATGGCAACTGCAGTCAGGAAGCAGAGAGAGATGGATGCTGGTGCTCAGCTCACTTTCTCCTTTTTAACTCTTTTTCCAATTTTATGTGTGTGCTCAAACTCAAGAAGTTTTCTTTCACGCCCTCCTAAGTTCTCCTCGTCACTCTGTGACCCTGTGAACGTCCTTTATGGCTGGCCATTTATCTGTTTCTGTTTCTACCCATTGCCATCTGTGTTACTCAGGGCCCTTTAGAAGGACAGAACCCAGGGATTGAATATGTATTAAAAGGAGATTTATTAGACTGGCTTGCAGGATATGGTTGGAGTCCTCTAACCATGATTGCCTCATGCCACAGAGGCCCAGAACCTGGCATTGCCCAGTCCAAGAAACTGGATGTCTTAGCAGACTCAATATGGTACTAAAGGCCTGGAGGATTCCTGATGAGCCTCTGTTCTTTGATCTACTTTGAAAGCCAAAAGGAGCTGGTTCTAATATAAGGGAAGGAAGAGGGTAGATGAACTCACCAGAAAGAGCGAAGGCCAAGTGAGCAGAACAGCAACATCTTCTTTCTTTCATGTCCTTCTGTCTGGGCCTCTACTAGAAGGTGATGATCACATTTGAGTTGGCTCTTCCCATGTCAATCATCGGTCATGACAATCTCCTACAGACATGCCAATCATGTCTAGATAATTCCTCAGTCTCCCTTTTCAGGTGATTTGAGGTGACAGTCAAAATTAACCACCACGCCATCCTTGTCACCTTGCCCACCATCCTCTTCAGTCACCTGTTCCTTCCTGTGGTGTTTGCATCGGAAATACATGGCAAAGACTCATATGTTTAAGGATCAAGCCACAACACAATATTCAGGGATGGGGCTCTGGCTTTGTTTTACTTGAGACGGGCTCTCATGTAGCCTCAAACTTGCTATGTAGCCAAGAATGACCTTGAGATCTTGACTCTTCGGCTTCCACCCCAGGGGCTGGGGTTACAGGTGTACATGACCATGTCCATCCTAGGCATTTGGGGAGCAGTTGGATCACGAGTGCTCTGATGTCCCAAGTGGATTAACCGACGGATTGATTTATTATTTAATGGGCTTTAGGGGGTGGTAGGAAGTGTAGAAGGTGGGAAATGACTATGAGAAATTATTCTATGAAGGGGGTGCTTTGCTCCCAGCCTCTTTTCCATCCTTGTCTGCTGCCCAGCCACCCCAAAGTGGGTAGCCTCTACAGACACATGCTCCAGTTGCTGTGATCTTCAGTCTTGCCACAGGTTTCTAGCAAGGGAGCTGTCTGAGATGGCAAGAATACTCTGAGACCCTAAGCCCAAATCAATTTTTCTTTCATTAAGCTGGTTTGCCCAGGTTCTTGTTACAGCGACAAAAAGTGACGGACACAGATGACTATCACCATGATCTCTCTCATCCTTGTCAATATTCCCTCCCCCAAATTCCACCACTACTCTCCCTTCACCTCAGAAGTCATCGCAACCTTCCTCCCAGCTGTCTTCATCTACCCCCACATCAGGCAGATGTCCATTCTCGTCTGACTTTCTGTGACCAGGTACGTGACAAGAAGCCACTTAAGGAAGAGAGGGCTTGTCTTGTCTCACAGTTTGAGGGGATACAGTCCATCATGGCAGGGAAGTCACAGTGGTAGGAACACGAGGCAGGTGGTCAGGTGGCATCCACAGTCGGGAAGCAGAGGGAAATGCAAGCTGGTGCTCAGCTCACCTTCTCCCTTTAAATCTCTTTTCCCACTTTTTGGGTGTGCAGTGTGTGCTTGTGTGTGCCTGCATGTGAAGGCCTAGTGCTGATTGGTGATAGGAACCATCTTCAATGCTCTTCTACAGTGTTCACTGAGGCAGGCTCTCTCAATCAAACCCAGAGCTTGCTGATATAGCTAGCCAGCTTGCTCTGGAAATCCTTCTGCCTCTGCCTTCTGAGGCTGGAATTATAGGCCACCATGCCCACATGACATGTCCATGGGTTTCTGGGGATCCAAATCCAGTCCTCATGCTTGTATGGCAAGTACTTTCACCACCGGGCTGTCACTCGAGACCCCCTTCATCCTTTTTATTCATCCCAGGCCCCGGCTCACATTCAGGGTGGGTTTTCTCTAAGTTAAAGGTCTCTGGAAGCTCCCTTAATGGCAGTGCCTAGAGGTGTGTCTCCCAGGTGATTCTAAGTATAGCCATCACCAATGGTTTCCTGACTGGTCCACCTTCACCCAATCACACTCTTTGATTTCACATGATCTTTTAGTAATCCTTAGCGATGCAAGTCTTTTTTGTTTTGTTTTGTTTTGTCTGAAGACAACATCTCACTATGTAGCCCTGGCTGTCCCAGAACTCTGTAGGTAGACCAGGCTACCCCCAAACTCACAGAGCTCTTCCTGCCTCTGCCTCCCTAGTGCTGGGATTAAAGATGTGCACCACCATACCCAGTTTCAAATCTTTAGGAAAAGCTTATTTATGTATGTCTGTACGTGTATGTGCACATGTAAGTGAGTACAGGTACTCATGGGAACTAGAAGGAGATATTGGACCCCCTGAAGCTGGCGTTATAGACAGACATTTGTGAGCTCCTCATGCAGGTACTGAAATCAGAACTCCATTCCTCTGAAGGAGCAGTGTTTGTCCATCTGAGATGCTTTTCCATCTCCTAGGAGTGCAGATCTTAGCATGACACATTCCTGAAACCCACCAATAACTTCTCACAGGCTGCAAGGTATAGAAAACCTCCCGAGAGTTTCAGGGCAAGGGGAGATGGAACAAGATCCTGTGAATATTGCCAACAGAAGTAGCATTGAGAGTCGGGCATGGTGGCACACATCTCTAATCCCAGCACCCTGGAGACTGAACACTAAAGTTCAAGGTCAAGCTTGCCTATAAACTGTATATAGCAAGATAACAGAAAACCAAAACCAAACAGCATTTGCTACATGCCTACTGTGTGATCAGGCACCATGCTGAGAACTTCACAGATATCAGCAACTCGTGACCACAATGGTCCTAAAACATGGGAGGTGACTGAAGGTGTCCCCACTATTGCCCTCAACTCATCTCCATATATGGAGGGGTCTCAGCTGAAAGTCTTTGTTCCCACTATTTCTTCGCCATGTTTTTATGTTCTGCTGTGCACTATAGTAAGTTTACAAAAAATACTTTGTGTGTGTGTGTGTGTGTGTGTGTGTGCCACATGTGTGCAGGTGCCTGCAGAGGCCAAAAGAGGTCATCTGATCCCCCTGGAGCTGGAGTGACACATGGTTGTGAGCTGCCACACTTGGGAGCTGGGGACTGAACTCAAGTTCTTTATAAGAGCAATAAGTGCTCTTAATCACCGAGCCATCTCTCCAGCCCCACAGTAACCTCTGAGGTATGTTCTATTGGTAGGGATTAAAGAAAGGCTTTGACAATAGTGTAGTCTGGCACTATGATAGGCAGGTAGTATGAGTTTCCCTTTAGAAGGTAAGGTGTGTGTGTGTGTGTGTGTGTGTGTGTGTGTGTGTGTGTGTGTCCCAGGAAACCTTCGTCCATCCCTTGTTTTGCTAGACATCCTATCTTTTGTATTACTCAGTTTTCCATACCCATCATTAAATGTGTGAGACAATTAACCTAGAAAAGGCAGCCCAGTGGTGGGTTTGGTGGGTCAAGGTGCTGGCTGAGAATCCATGTGACCTGGGTTGGATCCCTG
Source organism: Ondatra zibethicus (assembly GCA_004026605.1). NCBI lineage: Eukaryota > Metazoa > Chordata > Mammalia > Rodentia > Cricetidae > Ondatra > Ondatra zibethicus. Next base: position 91,157 of record PVIU01005350.1, on the reverse strand, counting down.
AGATCTGCATGATAGAAAGAGCAAGCCCTCTCCTGCAGCTTGTCCTCTGATCCCTGTGCGAATGCCATGGGACACGTTTCCCCCTAGCAAAACAAATGAAAACAACAACAATAATAAATAAGATAGAAGGGTTATTTTGGCTCAGAGTCTTGCTGGTTTCTACTCATGATCAATCCTGGGCCTGTGGGGAGGTAACACATCATGGTGGGAGCACACAGGGTGAACCCACATATCTCATGACCAGGAATCAAAAGAAAACAATGCATAGACCAGGCTCCCACAGACTTTAGGGGCACACTTCTAATGACACAATTACTGCCCACAAGACCCTGCCACCTCCCCTTGGCACAACCCTGGGGACCAAGCTTTTAATGCATATGCCTTAGGGAGACATTCAAGATGCATTTTATGGTGCCTCTCTTTCTCTTGCCTTATTGCACAGGCTAGCATCTCCAATCTAGGAGGACATAGAGGTGGTTGCACTAAGCCATCATCTTTAACCTATGAGGTATTATTTTCTGCTTGATGGATTTTTATGTCTAGTTCTCAATTCATCCTGAATGTGTGAGGAAAATATTATTTATGGGCCTTCAAGTATTCCATTTTATAGATGATGAGCTGTGAGGTAACTTGCTCACACTCACACATTTACTAAGTGGCAAAGTGGTTATACAGTCCTCTGCCAGTCACACTTCAAAGCCTGTCGTCTTAATTACCATACTATAAAGCCTTCAATAAAACATGGCCTAAGTGGATAATACTTTAATAGTGAGATACTGGAGGAAGGGCAGAGTACCCCTGTAATAGCAGAGCAATCACAATAACTGCAATTATATAGAAGGACCTAGTACAAATGCAGCACACGAAGCAACAGGAGAACAAGGGGCCAACAATTTGTGGTGAGAGGCAATTAGCCAACATTTTATATCTCAGATGAAATGATCTCCAGACAGAGTATAAAAGTCTAAGCATATATAAATAAGCAGTGAAACTCTAGATCAGCTTGTAGGAAACCAACGGAATTCTTCTTCACTCTCTGGAAAAGTGCTTCTAAAGGTTCTTTTCTTTCTTTACTATTTCCCAAGAACAAATCAGACAGAAAGAGATGAACATGAGCCAACGAGATGGTTCAGTAGGTAAAGGCGCTTGTCACCAATCCTGATGACCTGAGTTTGAGCCCCAGGACACACGTGGTGAAAGGAGAGAATTGAGCACTGTAATTTATCTTGACACCCCCCCACACCCCCCCACACACCCTGTAATTTGTCTTGTTACCTGCACACAAACACATAAACACAGAGGCATGCACTCACACATACAGAGGCATGCACACACATACACTTGCACACACAAACAGAGGCATGCACACACACTAGCCTTGTAATTTGCCTTGCGATACGCATACACACACACACATACACACACATCCTGTAATTTGTCTTGTGACCTGCACACACACACACATACACACACATACATGCACATACAAATACAGAACCATGCACTCACACACAGAGAGGCATGCATACATACACATGCACGTAATGGATGACAAGGCTACTATTGTGGGCATGTAAGGCAATGACCTACTGTGCCGTGGGAAGTCACAGTGACTGCCCAGTGTGAACAGTTGCTGAGGAGTGAGAAACAGATGCCAATGCACTTGCATGACCCAGGTTGCAATCCCCAGGTAGACCTTGAATGCTTACAAAAGCCATGCTCGTCCTGATTCATCTCTGGCGGTTGATGTCTTCCAGGTTTGGCCCCCAACCCAGGTTGCTTCTCCAAGGACAGGGATCTGTCTGGAGCTTGGCTGAGTCCTTTGTTGCATCTCCAGTTGCCTGTGAGATCTTTTAGAGGACCAGACCCATTTCCCACCAAACTGCCCAGAGACTCCTGTCGTAGCTGAGCAGTCTGAGACCCTCCTGAAGGAGTCATGATGGCACCCTCGTTTCTGTCTCAGGGTTTTAGACCAAGCTCCCCCAGGGCTGTAGTCACTCTGACAGTTGACATAAGGACCCTTCTGTGTAAGACATTTGTGTGCCACCAGCGAAGGCTCCCTCTGAAAGCATCCTCAGAAGATTCTAGATGGCTCCATGACCGCCTCTCCACCACCCTGAGAAGGGAAGGATTGCCACGATGCCAGCTTTTCCCATTGGTCCTTGCTTCTCTCTGTCCATCCTGAAACCTTTGTTTGAAGTAGAAGTTCTGGTTTTGGGGGGTACTTTTTTACTTTTATTTTTAGGTAGGGTTTCATGTAGCCCAAGCTGGCCTAGAACTTTGGATAAAAACAGGACAGTTTTGAGTGTCTGGTCCCCTTACAGTGCTGGGATTACAGGCATGCAACACCACGCCTCATTTCACATAATTCTGAGGCTGGAATCCAGGGCTTCCTAACTGCTAGGCAGTCCTGTTTGTCAAAGCCTCAGATAGAAAGTCTGATTCTTTTGCCTCTATGTTTCTGACTGTCGGTCCTGCTTTGCATGTTGTATGTTTTTGTGCATGCATGTGTGTGTATGGAGATGCGCATCGGAAGCCAGTGGTGTCTCCCTCAATTACTCTCTACCTTATCTTTTGAGACAAGGGCTCTCACAGAATCTGGGCATCTCCCACTTGACTAGATGTTAGTGAAGCCTGGGGGATCCTCTTGTCTCTACCTCCCCAGAGTTGAGATTATAGGCACACATTCCATGGTCCGGGTTCTTTACACAAGTTCTGAGCATTGAACTCGGTTCCTCATGCTTGCACACCGAGCTCTTTACCAACTGAGCCACCTCTACAGTTCTGCCTGCCTTGGCTTGTTTGCCTTGCTGGGAACTGAGCCCTAGACCCTGCATGTAGGAGGCAGGCACTTTACCATTGAGCCACATGTCTGTCTCTGGTCTTGAAGCAGTGCTGTCCCTTTCCAAAATCTGTATGTGTGTATGTGCATGTGCACACACATGTGTGTGCCTGTGCCATGGTGTGCATGTGGAAGCCAGAGGATAATTTGTAGAACTCATTTCTCCCTTTTCACCTCATGTGTCCCAGGAATTGAATTTGGATCGTCAGGCTTGGTGGCAAGCCTCCTTTACCCTCTGAGCCATCTTCTGGTCCAATCTACTTGTTGATGACTGACTGTGTATCTCTCTCACCCTGGTGTCCCGATAACCAGGCCAAACCTGCGACTGGGGCATAGGATTTTTTTTTTCTTGGTTTTGAATGCAGTGACCCTCCAGAAACTGGGCCCCGCCCCCAGTCCAGACTTAAACTTACAGCCAGACCCTCAGGCACCAGCCTTGTTGCTGCCCAACTCAAAGTCCTGATGGAGGAAAGAACATGTTTGCAAAACCCCCCAGAGCCTGTCCGTCTCAAAGGGACACTTTCTCCAGTCTGTTCAACACCACCATTTTCCTCCTTGAGCTGGCCATTGGCTGAGATATTTATAGCTCACTCCTGGCACTCCGTCTTGCCTAATTGGCGTGGCCTGGCGGGGCCCCCATCCGTCATGGTAAGTGGATCTTTCACCAGCCTCTGGAGGGCTCTCAGCCAGCCGGACATTCCCAGGCTAGGAGCGGGGGAGGCTGCCCTCCACCCTGCCCGCTCCCAAGGCTGCATCCAGCAGACTCAGCCTTGCCAGTGGAGCCCCTGGGAGTGAACGTTGGACTAGGGGCCATCTGTCACCTCTCAGCCAAGGGCGATGGGGATCCTTCACAGCATCTGCCCAGACATTCCCAGCCTTCTCAGTTGGCCGCCTCCCCACTGTCACCAATCACTTCATCCTTCTTAGAATGGCGGCCCTATATTTTTTCTGCCTGGTGTGATCCTGTGGATCTCTTGCTTTCAGGGTGAAATCTCAGATCAGAGCCAACCAAGAGTGCTGGTCCCAACCTGTAATCCTAGCTACCTGGAAGGCTGAGACAGGAGGATTACAATTTTAAGGTCAGGTTGAGCTACATAAAGTGAATTTAAGACAAGCCTGGGCAATTTAGTGAGGTACAGTCTCAAAATTAAATGTGAAAAAAGCACTGGGGGTGTGCCTCAGTGGTGGCAGAATACTTAACCTAGAATCCCCCAGTGAGGGGCTGGGGTGTGGCTCAGTGGTAGAGCCCCTGCCTAGAATCCCCCAGTGAGGGGCTGGGGGTGGCTCAGTGGTAGAGCCCCTGCCTAGAACCCTCCAATGAAGAGTTAGGAAACAATAGGTTCAAATCCTAGTACTGAAAAGAAAGCTTAGCTGATACCTGATCCTGTCTCTTGCTCTGTTTTTGCCACAGTGAACACCATGCTTTTCTTCATGGACAGATGGTCATCTTCAGGCCTGCTTAGTCCTTCTAGGCTGACCCCTTGGGGTCCTCCTTAGCCATTTCTGCTCTTGACCCTCACCATCCACCTCCACAGCGTTAGACCCTTGCCCTTACAGACAGTCCCTCGGTCATCGTATTGATCACATTTGGTCCTTGCTTAGCCTCACCTGAGAACTCTCCAGAATGGTGACCAGAGCTTTCCTTGTGTTAAAGAACAGTCCTCAGCACTGCTGAGAAATTCACCTTTTGTTTTGTCCTTGACCCTAAAGATTGAAAGATTGAGTAACTTCCTCTTGAGGTACTTGATCATTAAGCATTATCCTTCCTTCCTTCCTTCCTTCCTTCCTTCCTTCCTTCCTTCCTTCCTCCCTCCCTCCCTCCCTCTCCCTCTCTCTCTCTCTCTCTCTCTCTCTCTCTCTTTCTTTCTTTCTTTTGATGGGTTGTCTCTGTGAAGTCCTGGTACTTGTTGTGTAGACCGGACTGACCTTCAACTCACAAGAGACCCTCCAGCCTCTGCCTCCCAAGTGCTGGGATTAAAGACATGCACCACCACCTGTAGCCATTATTTATATCGTCAGTCTTTGAAACTGAGATGGTACCTTATTAATTTGAATTTTATATAATCTTAATTTTTTGGCTATTTGAGTCAGGGTCTTCCTGTGTAGACTGGGCTGGCCTTGAATTCACAAAAATCTACCTGCATCTGCCTCCCAAGGGTTGGGGTTAATGTTCTACTATACTCAGCAACTTTTAAAAATTATGTGTACATGTGTATCTGTGCACATGAGTGCAGGTGCATGAGGAGGCCAGAAGAGGGCAGCAGATCCTCTGAAGCTAGAATTGCAGGTGGTTATGAGCTTCCCAAGGATGCTGGGAACCGAATGGGTCCTCTGCAAGAGCAGTACATGTTCTTAACCTCCCAGCCATCTTTCCATCCTCTAACTTAAAAAGACAAAGTGTGTGTGTGCTCGCACGTGTGCGTGCATGTGTGTACTGGGACCTGAAGTTTACCGGTTTGCCTAGGCTGAATGTCCAGTGAGCCCCAAGGATCCTCCTGTCCCAACCTTCCTTGAGCTGGGATTACATGCATGTGCCACCACTCCTGACATCTTTATTTATGTGGGTTCTAGGGATTGAACTCAGGCCCTTACACTTGTATGTCAGGCACTTTATCAATAGAACCACCTCCTCAACTCCTAATTTAATTTTTTTGATTTTGTTATATTTTTGTATCATGGCATTCATGCAGAGGGCAGGGAATAACTCATAGGTGTCAGTTCTGTTTTTCTGCCCTGTGGGTCCCGGGGATCAGCCTAGGCTTGGCAGCAGCGGCCTTGACCCACTGTGCCATCTTGTTTACCCTCTCAATTTATTATTTTTTGATATGGGAATCTCAGTATGGAGCCTGGACTGACCTTGGACTTGCCAGTGCTAGGATTTCAGGGGAGCGCCACTACGGCCAGCTAAGTTACCTAATTAGTGTGTGCCTCTCATCCCACAGAGTGGGAGGCAGTGACAGAGGGAAGGTACTGTATTCCAGTCCCAGGGAGGGTGGGCATGGTCTGGACACATGGATGGCAGCTAGACAGGAGAGGATTGGTTTGGTGTTTCCTTTGGAGGCAGAATTGACAGGTCTTGGCAAAGGCTGGGCTGTGGGTGGTAAGGGACAGGAGACTCCAAAGCTACCTCCCAGTTTTCTGGCTCAAAACACTGGGCGGGCGATGGTGCCATTTCCTGAGATGGGGAAGACACAGGGAGGAACAGGCTGCAGAGGAAATGAACACTACTGTTGGACATGTTAACTTCAAGTTATAATGCGTCCCGCCTACTTAGTGGCTGACAGAGCCCTGCTGGGCTTCAGAGCTTCAGAAGTACCCCACCTGCCCAGGCGTGGCCCCCTGAGGAACTTCTAAACCCTGAAATTACTTGAGTACCATTTATTATCTTCATTTTTAAAATTATCTTTTAAATGTGTCTGTGTGTGCGTGTGTGTGCGCGCGCGTGCGTGCGCGCGTGCATGTGCAGATCAGAGGATAACTTGCATGAGTTGCTTCCACCCTGTGGGTTCTGCGAATCAAACTCAGGCATTCAGGGTTGGCAGCAGGTGCCTTTACACCTGAGCCCTCCTCACTGGTCCCTGAATGTCATTTATCATCACCGTGAGACAATGGTCCAGAGCCTTCCCATCCCTCACTGGTCCCTGAATGTCATTTATCATCACCATGAGACAATGGTCCAGAGCCTTCCCATCCCTCATTGGTCCCTGAATGTCATTTATCATCACCGTGAGACAATGGTCCAGAGCCTTCCCATCCCTCACTGGTCCCTGAATGTCATTTATTATCACCGTGAGACAATGGTCCAGAGCCTTCCCATCCCTCACTGGTCCCTGAATGTCATTTATTATCACCGTGAGACAATGGTCCAGAGCCTTCCCAAATATCAGGGTGGACGAATTGAAATGTTCCAGTCTTTAGTTCCCATGACAGAGAAAGACTAGGGCCTTGTCCCCAGGGCTCAGCTGGATACCTGACGGTCTGTGGAGACTTCAGCCTAGCTCTCAAGCTTGCCTTTGTATCTCATCCGATGCCCACAGGCCCCTCTGTGAACAGGTGTGTGTCTGCATGTGTGTCCACACAGATGCCAGAAGTTTCTTCCACGTGTTCTAGTATCACCGTCCACCTTATCCTTTGAGACAGTCTCGCACTGATCCCGAGCTCACTGGGATCTGCCTGTTTCTGTTCCGACCACCCCAGCGTTGGCCCTAACAGATGTACACCATGCTTGGCTTTTACGTGTGTCAGAGACCCAAACTCGGCTCCTCACGCTTGTTTAGGAGGAGCTTAAACCACCAACTAAACCATTTCCCTAAACCTTGTTTTGAGAACTGAGACAAGGTGTCTAGCCCAGCCTAACCTCAAATTCTCTATGTAGCTGATGGTAGCCTTAAATTTCTGATCTGCTTGCTTCATCTACTTTTGAGTGCCTCGATTACAGGCCTGTAACACCATGCCCACCATGGGACATGCTGAGCAAGCACCCACTGCTTTGTGTATACTGGGCAAGTATTCTATTAACCAAGCTACATAAGCTCCGCCCCCACTTATTTTCCACATTGAAACAGAGCCTCACTGAGCAGGCCAGGCTGAGTTTGATCTCATGGTCTTCCAGCTCAACTCCCTGAGTTCTGGGATGAGCGCTACCTCGGCTGGCTGGCATCAGCTCAGATTCCATCTCTTCTATCTCCAGCCACTAGTGAAGAGCTGCGTGGTGACCCATGGGGTTCTGATTGTGTGAAGTGGGATGATAACCATACCGTTCCTTTCTAAGGGTGTGGTGAGCATCCATTAAGACCTGCGCTGACCTCCCACCAGAGCAGTGGACACACAGTATGGGAGTGGGCATGTCACTATTCAGTACTGCCGAGCTCACCAAGTCTGCCAGAGAGGAGCGTGGACTCTGTGAGTGGAGGATACCCAATGTCTTCTTGTACTTTTTACCCATACATGGTGTTGTGGTAGCCCAGGGCCTTGTGCATGCTAGGCAGGTACTCTATCGCTGAGTTACTCCGACTCCAGCTCCTCACTGGGAGATTCAAGGCAGGTGCTCTACCACTGAGCCACACCCCAGTCCACTGGGGACTCTAGGCTGGGGCTCTACTGCTGAGACACACCCCCACTATCCCCTTCCTGTCATACCACCTCCTGCCTAATCAGCATACAAGACAAGCCTTGCCCACAACAGCCCCCCGAAGTTGCCGCACATTAGTGTGGGGTGACTCCGTGCCCCTATTTCCCTATTCTTGTGAGTGACTCTGTTAGGAAATGATTACATTGCCAGAGCCTTGTTGGGCACTTGGGATGCTCTGATTGGGACTTAAAACACAAAAATGGCCTGGGATTTAGTTCAGTGGTAAGACCCCTGCCTAGAAGCTTCTGTTGAAGGGTAGGAGTATGAATCAATGGCAGAGCACCTGCCTAGAATCCCCAGTGAGGGGCTGGGGTGTAGCTCAATGGTAGAGCCCCTGCCTAGAATCCCCCAGTGAGGGGCTGGGGTGTGGCTCAGTGGTAGAGAACTTCCTTAATATGTGGAAGGCAGGACCTGGGTTCATAACTAGAAGACGACTACCCACCTCAAACACCTTAAAATCCTGTGTATTTCCAGCCAAGGATAGTGATGTTCCCATGCCCACAGTCGTGCTTTGCAATGAGGATTGAACTTGTTTCAGACCATCGATTCTCTGTTATTCCCAGGAGCTCCTAGGGGCTAGGCCTGGCCTGTGTCATTGAGCGGTTGCCTTTTCTTTTAATTTTTTAAAGGTTTATCTAGCTTCTCTCTCTCTTTCTCTCTCTCGCTTGCTTTTATTTCTTTATGCTTCTTTTTTTTGAGACAGGGTCTTAGTGTATAGTACAGGCTAGTCTCAAACTAGGGATCTCCTTCTGCCTCACCCTTCGAAGCGCTGGGATAGCAGACCTCATACTTTTTGAGAAGTTTTGTGTGTGGTGTATGTGTGTGTAGTATGTGTGTGTGTGTGTATGGTGTGTGCGCATTTGTGTGTGTACAGTATGTGTGTATGGTGGATGTGTGTGCATTTATGTGTGTGTGTGTGGTGTGTGTACAGTATGTGTGTATGGTGGATGTGTGCGTTTGTGTGTGTGTATGTGTGGTGTGTGTGTATACATGTGCACATGTGCATGTGGAGGTCCGAGCTTGACATCAGCTCTCTTCCTCAATTGCTCTTCACCTTATTTTGGGGCAAGGTCTCTCACCGAACCTGGAGCTCACTGATTTGGCTATGCTGTCTAGCCAGAGAACTCCAGGGATCTGTCTGTCTGTTGCCATCACCCTATGTTGGGGTTACGGGAGATGCGGACAGTGGGTGCTATGGGTCTGAGCTCAACTCCTCATGCTTATGGCCTGAACAATTTAACAGCTTCCCTTTGAGCAGTGCTTACACGACTGGCTGCTGGGCTCACACTGGTTGCTATCTTCACCTTCCAGGGTGTCCTCTCTGACCTGGTTCAGGGAGAGACTCCATCTCATCCTCACTTGGGGACACCCCTGATCCTTCATCCTGGAAGAATTGCAAACTCAGTGATCTGAGGTGCTGCACTGTATGAGTTGTTGACTCTCTCGAAAACTCAGGACCATGGCAGTTCAAGGTGACTTTTAGCATCTGGTCCAAAAGAGGACCCTGAGAGTCAGCATGGGAGCGTCAAGTGCTTACACAATGACAGCATTCTTACTAAGCACAAGAAACGTTTCCTAGTTCATGCTTCAAGTTACTTTTTTTTTTTAATTAATTTTTGGAACAGGGTCTCAGGTAGCCCAGACTGGTCTCAAATTCACTATGTCTTGGAGGATGACCCTGAACTCCTGATCTTCCTGCCTCCAAATCCACAGCGATAGAGTTACAGGCATAAGCCCTCACACCAAGTTTATATGGTGTTGGAGATCAAACTTAAGGATCCGTGTATGTCAAGAAGACCCTTCACCAACTGAGCCCTACCACGCTTCAACTCACAGAAAAGAAAGCAAGCGAGAGACTTTTATTTCCTGGAGCAGAACACAGTGTGGGAGAGGCAGAGTCTAGCCCAGACCTGGCTTGTGGACTCCATGTGGGGGTTCTTCAGTCAGCCTCTCCCTGCCTGGCTGGTGTACTGATGGCTGTCCCCAGGCTTGTATGGCAAAGGGACCCAGGTAAAGGAGGGAGGCTGGGTGAGGCTGGGCTCCACGCTACAGAATTTCCCTTGGCCCTCACTTCCACAGGGGCTCCATTCCCAGTGTGATAAAAGAGACATCAGTGGGAGTGGAGAGGATGAAGTAACGGAGAAGATATGAGTGGCCGCGCCCGGCCCCCCGAGCCTGAGCCCGCCCCGCCCTGCTCGACCAGGAGGCCTTGGAAAAGGACAGGCCTTTCCCCGGCCTCAGCCTGTGCCAGGCACCAAGGGAGCTCATGAAATCCAGCCAAGCCCTGCCTGATCCCCAGATTTAGGAAGCAAATGCCCTTGAAATCTCTTTTTCTTTTGTGTGTGTTCAAATATGTGTGTAAGCGTGCACATGTATATGTGTGTAAGGATGTGTGCGTGTCTGGGGGGGGCGTGCATTTGTACTTGTAGAGGTCAGAGAACTGACGTCAGGTTTCTCCCTCAGTTGATCATCTCCATATTTTTTGAGGCAGGGTCTCTTCTCTCACTGAACCTGGAACTCACTGGTTTGGCTAGGCTAGATGGCCTGCAAGTCCCAGAGATTTTAAGCAGCTTTTTCATTTCTTCTTTAAAAAATAGTTTATTATTTTCTATGTGCACTGGTGTTTTGCCTGCATGTACGTCTGTGTGAGGGTGTCAGATCTTGGAGTTACAGACCGCTGTGAGCTGCTGTGTGGCTGCTGGAAATGGAACCTGAGTCCTCTGGAAGAGCAGTCAGTGCTCTCAACCTCTGAGCCCCTTTTACATTTCTTTACATCCTTTTTGTTGAGACAGGGTTTCATGGGAGTTGGTTCTCTCCTTCCACCCACTGAGTCCGGGAGGCAGGGGTTACTAAAGTTGTCAGGCTTGGCAACAAACACTTCTTTACCTACCAAGCCCCCTCCCCAGCTCTGTACTTGGGTTTTTACCTGGGTGTTTGGGATCTGAACTCAGGTCCTCCTGTCTCTGTAACACGCATTCTCCCAACTGAGCTATTCTCCAGTCCTCAGAGTTCTTGTGCCCGGACTCTACCCAGTCTGCCTCTCTGCCCCCCGAACCAGATCTATGTTCAAAGTCAGGGTTACTTGAAATATCCTTAGGAGATGTGGGTGGTTATGCCTCATCTCTGGGGAAATTCAGAGTCCTACAGCTGCCCAGAGAGGACATAGGGCCATCCAGTTGGGTCCACCTGACCCATCCATGCCTCCAGGGTGTCTTTCTTGTGTAGGGAAAATTGTTTATTTTCAAAGTTTCTACCTCACACTAGTGCCAGCCCCTGAAGCCATTGGCATGCCATAAGCCATCCCGACCCTAATTTCTTTCATGGCAATGCCGGAACCGGGGAAGGGAATGGTTTTCCAAGGCTGGGTGGAAGGCTGGCATCACTGATCTAGCCTGGATAGTGACCAAGCTGGATTCGAACCTGGTACCTTCCCCTGCTGAGACTCAGACAAAGAGTAAGTGTGTCCAAGGCATGGGGTTGGTTTCCTGCTTTGAATGTGCCAGGATTTCCAAAACCACTCAAAGCCCGTGCCCTCCCAGCCACAGGGCTAAATGGCTTCATGTCTTCTGGGGATGTCCCCCTGAGCAATCAGTGGGAGCCTGGTACATATGTGGTTGGAGGGTGGGCACCCCAGAGTTACCTGCCTCGCTTCACTGGCCTCAGCTGCCTTCAGAAACAAGCCATAAGCATTCCCCAGGCCTTGAGCAGTATCAAGGGGGCTGTCTCTCTCCTCCCCTGTGTTTCCATGGTGGGTCTCAGATTCCGCATTTTTGCAACACCCCAGGAAACTGAAGCAAGTGTTCCCACTCACACCCAGAGAGACCCGTCAATCAGTCAATCATCCTTTCTCTTGGTCCCTCCTCTCCTTGGCCCCAGGTACTCTTTCCCTGATTTGGATGAGACTGTCCCATCAGACTGCCGGTGCTCTACACTGCCCCCTTTAAAATGTAATTGTGTTTTATTATTGTTATTAGTATTATTGTGGATGTGCATACGTGCACGTGAGCGCGCGCACGTGACAATGTGCATAGGTGAGGGTCAGAGAACAACTTTTGGGAGTCAGTTCTCTCTTTCCATCATGGGTTCTGGGGTCCAGGGATTGAACTTGGGCTGTTGGACTCATGCAAAAAAATACTCACCCACTGAGCCATCTTGACAGCTTCCAGCCTCTGCTTTAAAAATATATTTCATTTATTATTAGTTATGTGTATATGCGTCTGGCGGGCAGTATAGGTGTATGTTCTCTTTCTCCATGGTTCTGGGTGGCAGGGACTAAACTCAGGTTGTTGGGCTTACTCGCCCGAAAAAAAGCCACTTTTACCCACATGAGCCACGGCCACCTTGCTGAGGTCAGAGAACAGCTTTTAGGAATCAATCCTCTCCTTCTATCACGGATTCTGGGGTTTGAACTCAGGCTGCCAGGCTTGCTTGCGGGCCAATTGCTTTTACCTGATGAGCCATCCCACCAGCCCCAGTCTTTGTTTTCCTATCCCATCCCATCCCCTCTGCTCTGACCTCAGAAAACCTCATTTGTTCCCCCAATGCAGAAGATGTGTTTTTAGACAGGGTCTCGCGTAACCCCTAGACTGCTCTAGAAATTGCTACGTAGCTGAGATTGGCCTTGCACTCCTGATCCTCCTGCCTCTGTCTTCCAAGTGTGCATCGCCACTCCTGGATGGCTCAAACTCTAGTCTAGTCACGTCTCTCCTCTCCACTGCTTGAAGCCGACCAAGTCCCAGGGGAGGGAAGTGACTTTTCGCAGGGTCACTTATAGTTGGTAACCCTGTGAAGGCTTGCTAAAGCAGTGTCTTCATTGACCATGACCTTTGACACTGCTGGAGAATTCTGAGGTGAGGGCCGCAGGGTGGATCAGTAAAGCTCTTCCCTTGCAAGTGAGAGCCATATGCTGGCAATCCCTGCACGAGAGGTAACTGAAGGATTTTCGGAGTTTGCTGGAGGGCAAACTAACTCCAAGCCAATGGAAGAAGACCCTGTCTTAAAAAAAAGGGCGGGAAGGTGCCTGGGGCAGGGCACCCATGGTTGGCCTCCTACTTCTGCAAGGTACCTGCACTTACACAAAAAAGGAGAAAGAAAAGAACGATAGCTAAAGTACATTAGGAAAATGAAACGGAGAGGTGAGAGGGGCTTAGATGTCATGCTCAGAGGTCCTCTTCTACTCCTGCCTGCCCCATGCGGGGATGGCAGGTGGACAGTGGTCAAAGCTGACCTCGAGGACCCCGAGCTCAACACTATGTGAGGGTTACTCCCTCGGGACAGTGACCTCAGTCTACTCTCCACATGAGCCAGGGCCTTAAGCCTGTCTGGGCTGACTCTAAGCCGTGGACTGGACGCTGGCCCTCACGCGGCCCGTGCTGACAGATTGGGTGTCTCCGGTGTGCCGGCGGCTGCTGCTAAGTGGCTTTCTGGCAGGAAGTCAAGGGTCACCTCATCGGCAGCTCTGATCCAAAAGGCTCTGGCCTGTTTCGGGGGGTGCCTCCCATGTCTGTCCATTGCATGAGGCTGTGTTTATTGTCAACCCCAATCCAGACCCTGACTGGTGGCTCTTGGGGAAGTAGCTACGGGAGCCAGCAGCCTCCCTCGGGACCAGTGGCTCCCTGGCCAGAGAGGGCCCAGGCCCTCTGGGATTTGTCAGCCACAACAACTCATGTTTTCCGTGAGACACATGTGTAGGTCCCTTCTATGTCCCAAGTCCCCAGTTCTAAGTCTTATCTTCTGGTTCTGGGCCCGTGGAGGTGTCCAGACCTTTTGTTCTGAGCTGTGGCACTTGGCAAGGCTGCAATTTCAGAATTGATTTTGTGTGCATGTGTGTTTTTGTGTGAGCAGGTACACATGTGTGCATATATGTGCACATATATGCACACTATATGGGGGCTAGAGGTTGATTCCCGTTGTCTCCCTCAATGGCTTGCCATTTTGTTTTGTTGTTTGAGACAGTGTTTCTCATTGGACTTGGGCTCACCGATTCAGCTAGACTGGTTGGTTGGCCAGTGAGCTCTAGGGATCCCCCTGTCTCTATCTCCCAGAGCTGGAGCATAAGCATGTACCCTGGCTTCCAATATTTTCTAATTTTAAATTATTTTGGGGTGTGCGTGTGTGTGCGTGTACCAGCATGCACATGTGGAGATCAGAGGATAATTTTGGGGAGTCAGTTTTCTCCTCCTACCATGGGTTCCAGAGATCAAACAGGCAAACTAAGCTCGTCAGGTTTCGCAACAAGTGCGTTTATCCACTGAACCATCCCACCCAGCCCAACTTCTCGCTTTATATTTTACAATGGCTCCACTTGTCAAGCGAAACTCAGATCCCCACGCTCACGAGGCAGATGCTTTACCAAGTGAGTTATCTCCCCCACTCCAACCTTCACAATTGGAGACAGGATCTTGCTATGTATACCAGACGAGCTTTGTACTTGCAGCGAAGTTCAAAGCTCAGCTCGCAGCCTCAGCCTCCCGAGGGCTGGAATTACAGGCATATGCCACACGTTTAGCCTTCACCTTGTTTTTTTGAGGAAGTCTCACATCAGCCCGGTACTTGCCAATTAGTCTATCCTGGCTGGGCAAAGGGCCCCAGGGACCCACCTGCCTCCCCCCCCCCCGCCCCCAGCACGGGGATTACAAATGCATGCCATCTTGCCTGGCTTTTTATGTGGGTTCTGGGAATCAAACTCATGCTTGCAGGGCAAGCACTTTGACAACTGAGCTGTACCCCTTTTTTGAGACGGGTCTCATGTAAACTATGCTTGTCTTCAACACACTACATAACTGAGGGTTAACCCCAGAGTGCTGGGATTACAAATGGCACTACTAGGACCAGCTGTGACAGATCTCTGAGTCTGAGGCCAGAAAGGCTGTATAGTAAGACTCTTGTCTCACAAAATATAACAAAAACAAAAACACACCAGCAAAAACCAAGGGGTTCTGGGGGATGACAGCTGAGGCTGACACTCGTGTACACAGATGTGTACACAATGTATGTGCAAAGGGGGAAGCGCAGGTTGAAGAGATGGAAGGTTCTAGAAAACCAAGCTCCCCGTTCCTCTTCAAAAAAAAAATTAGGCAGTCAGGAAAAGATTGCCTGTGCGTGTATGCACGGTTGTGTGTTTGTTTGTGCGTGTGCCAGCCAGACGTCTCTTTATTTTGAAAGCTGTGAGTCTGGGGACCATTAGACCTGTGCCTGTCACCCTGGTGAGCTTTATTGGAGACATGCGCTGAGGGGTCGCTAGAGGGGTCTGGGCAATCCCCACTATACCTAGAAGTCCATGGCCAGATAGTCCACCACCCCTCTCTGCCGACCTTTCGCTAGGAAAGAGAACTGGGTGTTCAAAATGTAGTGAAAATTTATAAAAACATCAACAACCTTTCCTGTTCCTCAAAATGATATTGTTAGGAAGAACTCTGAAGTATATAAAGAAACAGTATTTCGCACATCCTAAATCAGTCCTGCGGGGTCAGGCAATAAATTTCCACTTATCCTCTCTTTCCTGTGCACGAGAAATAACCGTGTCTCCAACAGACCCTGGCCCCACCCTGCCCCGCAGCCCTGCTTCACCCAGACACCCATAAATCTCTTTCTCTTGTTCCACAAAATCTTCCTGGGAAAGGCCCCGCTCTGTGTGTCTGCTCTTCCGCCCAAACGCTCAACGCCTTCAAGATTTTATGATTTCGGCTTGTTGACTTGGCCTCCTGGGTCCCCCCGAGATAGGCGGCTGTTTGAGAGTGAGGCTAGAGGTTTTGGGTGACCTCAGCCTCACCCTTCGTCTGGCCTGAGCTAGAAGATCTTGCAAGCAAGAGCCCTACAGTTGCCAGAGGGGGCCCCAGCGGCCTCTTGCAGGAGGGGGCTTCAAGAGCTTGACTCTGTACACTCCATATGGGCCCTGCATCCAGCATCCCGAGCTTCTAGTTGATTTACCTTCAACTTCTGGGATCTGCTATGATCAGAATCGCATAGTCTGAATCCCCTCTCCCCAGTTCCTTCTTTCCATGAGAGACCCCCACAAGGGGAAACAGAAATAATATGCAATGCCCATGGTCTCATGTATGTCACAGCTGGCCCTGGATGTCCTCTGAGCTATAGCCACCAAGGCCGAGATAAAGAAGTGCTGAGAGCTGGGGGTGCAGCTCAATTGTTAAGATGCTTGCATGGCACACATGCACACAGCCCTACAGGAAATGGGCATGGCAGCTCAATCTTGTAACCCCAGGATTTGGGAAGCTCAATCTTGTAATCCCAGGAGGATCAGGAGTTCAAGGCCCTCCTCAGCTAGTAAGTTGAAGGCCTGCCTGGGCTACAGGAGACCCTGTCTCAAAACAACAATAACACCCAATAGTGTTTGGATGATGTAGGAGTCCAAGCACTCATTTGGTCCTAGGCAGGTTTCCCAAGAGGTGGGGTGTGAGCACTTCTAACGTATTCCTGAAGGCCTATATTACGATTTAAATTTAGAATGCTGCTCACAGGCTCCTGCGTTTGAACACTTGTTTCCCAGAAGGTGGCGCTGTATCAGGAGATCGAGCACTGTTGAAGAGGGGAAGCCCATCTGGAGGAAGTGGGGTTAAAAATTTATAACCTGGCCCTGCTTCCTGGTACCCTGAGATATACTCAAGGAGCCCCACTTGCCGCCTGCTGCCACTGTGGAGAGATCCACCCTCATGGAACTTAGCATTAAATTAGACCTCTCTTCCTTTCCCTAAGTTGCTTCTTTGGCTTTGTTTGTTGTTGTTTTGAGGTACCATCTATTGATATAGCCCAGGAGAGTCTAAAACATGTCTGTAGCCGAGGATGACCTTGGCCCTCCAACACTGGTCAACAGTCAAGACAACCCCCTGCAGACGTACCCGAAGGCCAGCTCCATCTAGGCAGTTCCTCGTCAAGGCTCCTGCCTAGGTGACTCCAGATTGTGTTAAGTTGATCATCAGCCTGACATCTTGACCGTCATCCAGCACCGAATCATGGGATTTCCAGTCAAGTGGAACTATGTGACGAAATGCTCAAAGCTACAGAGAGACAGATCACATCTGGGGGACGTGGTGTTGTTCGTGAAGGGAGACAAGTGCTGGAAGTGGCTTGCACCTCGCTGGAACAGGCAGGCTTATGTCTTCCCTCATGGGTGACAGCGTAAGCAGAGCTAGGACACTGGAAGATTTGAACTTTAGCAAAATTAATCTTTGGTGGAGAGGAATGAGCCAGAAGGAAGCCACTCCACCTCAAATCTTACCCCAGTTTAGCTGGAAACAGATCACAGACCCTACGGGTAAAATCTACACACTGAAGTTTCTAGAAGAAAACACTGAAGAGATCCTCGTGGCCTTGAACCATTTCTGCTATATTGATAGAATGCAAAAAGAAAGAGCAAATAGGGCTGGAGAGGTGGTGAGAGGCTAAGAGAGTTCGCCACTCTTGCAAAGGGCCGGGGTTCAGTTCCCAGCACCCATGTGGTGCCTCACAGCCATCTGTGATTCCAAGATCCAGCGTGCTCTTCTGACCTCTGAAGGCGTTGCACATGGAACACATAAACTCACATAAGTGCATACATAGATGAGTAAACTGGGAATTGAATCAATCTTAAAAATCAGAATGATAGTATGGCTATCGTTTTAAAAACACAAGAATATAAAATAATAGAATAAATTGGGCACCACCCCCAAAGAAAATTTTAGTTCTTCTCAGATACTATTAAAGTGTCTTAGACAAAGGCAAAGCAAAGACTGGAATTTGTGTAAAACACACATTCAACAAAGGAGTGGTATTTAAAATATATAAAAAGCATTTACAATGCAATAAAAAGAGGGCAAACTCATTCATGCTGGATAGGTATGTAAAGTAGCATAACCACTTTGAAAGCAGTTTGACCATTTCTTTCTTCCTCCTTCTTCAATCAAGTAACATTTAGGGCCATCAAGATGGCTCAGTGGGTAAAGGTGCTTTCTCTCAAGCCTGATGACCTGAGTTCAACATCCCCAGGACCCACAAGGTGGAAAGAGAAAGCTGACTCCCCAAAACTGCCCTCTGACCTCCACACATGCACTGCGATGTGCACAGGCATGTGCACATACACACATAAATGAAGGGGTGGATATAAAAAAGCACCCTAGAAGAAGGCCAACAAGACGAACTGGACTTCATAAAAACTGAAACTGTCTGTTCATTGAAAAACACTGTAAGCTTCAAATTTAACCTGTGGTGATTGATCACATTGGAAGCTGTGGGTGGATTAGGGATAGACACAGGAGAACTTTCTAGAATGATGAAAGTCTGTCTCCATAGGAGTATAACTTACATTGATAGAGGTCCTAGTCAGCTTTCTGTTGCTGTGATAAACATCATGGCCCAAACAGCAAGGAACACCTTCGCTTCACCCTCTCCTCACTGAGAACAATCCAGCTCAGAGGGAAGTCACTCAGGAAGGATGCTGGGGCAGGAACCACCAAGGAATGCTGCTTGCTCAGCTCAATTTCTTATAAAGCCCAGGACCACCTGCCATTGAGATGGGGTTGCTCACAGTGGGCTGGGCCTCCCGCAGCCCTAATGCCTGACAAACCCGTCCATTCACCAATCTGACTGAGGCAGTTCCTTCACTGAAGTCCCCTCCTTTCAGGTGAAACTAGATTGTGTCAAGATGACAATAAAAAGTAATGAAGACAATATGTATTCTTTCGGTTTTCTTTTCTTTTTCTTTTGGTAGAGTCTTGCTATGTAGCCTAGGCTGGCCTGTAACTTCCAATCTTGCACCTCAATCTTAGATCTATGTGTTTTATTATAGGCAAGTTGTATCTTGGTAGAAGATGATAGAAACAAAGAGTACTGGGGGAAGAACTAGTTAGGGAAGTGCTTGCCAGACAAGCATCAGTGGACCCGAGTTCAGTCTCCAGAGCGCATATAAAAAGCTGTGTCTGGTGCTGCTTGCCTGTCATCCCCGTGCCTGGGAGGGTGGAGACACATGGATCCTGGGGGCTTGCTGGCCAGTCAGCGTAATCCAATCAGTGAGCTCCAGGTTCCATAAGAGAACCTGTCTCTAAAAAGAAGGCAGAGGGGCTAGAGAGATGGTTCAGCAGTTAAGATTGCATTCTCCTCTTACAGGGGACCTGTATGTAGTTCCCAGCGCCCACATGGGATGGCTTGTAACCACTTGTAAGTCCAGCTCCAGGGAATCTAATGCCATCTTCTGGCCTTCACAGGCACCTTCACTCTGTGTGCACGTCTGTGCAGGTGTGCAAATGCACAAACACACACACACAATTAAAAATAAAAATAAAGCTGGGAGTGGGATAGGGTAAGCTTCATGCCTTTTGTCCCAGCACTTGGCAGGCAGAAGCAGGCAGGTATCTGTGTTTTGAGGCCAGCCTGGTCTACAAAGCAAGTTCCAGGGCAGCCAGAGCTGTTACACAGAGAAGCCTTGTCTCAGGAGAGAGAGAGAGAGAGAGAGAGAGAGAGAGAGAGAGAGAGAGAGAGAGAGATCTTGAACCAGTAAAGAAGGTGAAGAGTGACTGAGGAAGAACCTAAACGTGACATCTGGCATCTTCACGCACGAGCACACTTGTTCATGCACACCTGTACACATGCATTAGCATGCAGGAACACAAGCATATGTGCACGCACCGAAGATACAAAACAAAGAAGGAAAATATCTCAGTAGGGACATGACGAGTCAGACTACAAAGAAGAAGATTTCTGGGAACTTCAGGGAATAAATGTTACATGCATGTGGACAGAGGTGTGTTTGTTTGTGCACCCACCCATGCACATGCATGCAGAAACCAGAGCAGGGTGGAGGATGTCTTCATCTATCCCTGCCTCATAGGTTTGAGATAGTATTTCATTGAACCAGAAGTTCACTAGCTTAGCTAGAATGCCTGGCCAGCGAGCTCTCGGGATTTGTCTGTTTCCACCCTCCGCTACTGGGTCCCAAGCATGCATAGCCATGCCTGCATTTTAACATAAGTGCTGGGGATTTGAACTCAGGTCTTTGTGCTTGCAGAGCAAGCATCTAACCCATAATGCCATCTCCTTGGCTCTACAGGTGCTTTTTGTATATATCTGCACCATCAGCCCTGAGGCCAATGAAAATAGGTTAGTGGCAGTCTAGAAACCGGGATGATGGCTGTCTCCTTGTGGACTCCAAGTTCTTAATGGTCATACTCCTCAACCACAGTCATCTGCTCCTCTCAGTTGCTCAGGCAATCCCAGAAGGTTGGTCCTCAGTTCCCAGACTCTTAGACATGGTACGAGCAGGGGTCCCCGGGGTGTCAGGCAGGACCACAGTATTGGCAGCTCTAGAGGACCAGAGCTACTCTGGGAAGTCAGTCCTTTCTGAAGGTTGGAGCCCTAGTGTTTCCAGTTTGCAGATTGCCTTGGAGTAGCCCAGCAGGTGGTCATCTGGCTACCATCGTTGGCCTCCAGGACTCTCTTCTTCAGCGACGGTAATATGCTTAGGAAGTAGCCTGTGCTTTGTCAGACTGTCAACACACTGTAAAGATCAGCGTGTGAGCCACTGTCCTGCACAACCCAGCCCCTGCCTTCAGGGCAGAGGTCCTCTAGTTCTGACAACCATGCTCTCTTTTCCTGGCTCTGGGATCGCCATCTCCTCCTACTGGTTGGCTCTCTGTCTCTGTCTCTCTTTTTCTGCCGGGGAACAGAAGAGAGAGAAAGAGAGAGCTTCAGTCCAGAGCTCAACAGCACAAGCACCCTAAAACGGGGCCAATACAAGGTCCCCAACTCCTTACTGGAGAATTCTAGGCAAGTGCTCTACCACAGAGCCGTGTCCTCAGCCCCACACTGGAGGATTCTACATGGGGACTCTACCACTCAATACGTTCCCGACCATTTTGTAAGCATTTATTGATTTATTTACGTGTGTGTGTGTGTGTGTGTGTGTGTGTGTGTGTATGTGTGCGTGCGTGTGTCAGAGAAGTGCTTATTTGTGTCATAGGCACGTGTAGAGGTCAGTATTTTCCCCTCATCTGACTCCGGGTTTTATGAATGAGACCCATTAGAACTTGTGCTGTGGCTCATTCTCTCCTCCCACATTTACATGGCTTCTGGGGATCGAACCCCAGTCTCCAGACTTACAGACAAGCCCCTTTCCCCTCTGAGCCATCTTGCCAGGCTCCATTGAAAAATAATTTTTGTTTTTTAAATTAAGCTAGAGTTTTGCTAAGTTATCTAGGCTGGTCTTAGATTTATGATCCTCCTGCCTCAGCCTCCCAAGAAGCAGAGATGAAAACCTTACACCATTAGGCTGTGCTCATAACCTCTTTTTACCTGAAGGGGAAATTGAGATCCTGAGAAGTGAAGAAAAGGTGGCTGAAGCCATATTTCTGTGTAGGGGAGGAAGCCAGGCCTGTCTTTGGCGCTCCAGACTGAGCCCTGGGGGTGTAGATGGAGGGGTGAGCCTCTTCAAACCCTAATAGGCACACATGTGCATGCACAAATACACGGGCTTGAATGCACGTTCACTCTTGTGTACATGCACACATTTCTTCCATCTTGCAAACGAGAGCACCTCTCTCACCAGCTTGTCTCTGGGGAATAGGCCCTTCCTCTCAGCACCATGGCTGTAAGGCTTGGGAGATGATGGATGAGGAGCCCAGGGCCCAGGCGATGGAGCGCCTCAGCAGGATGGCATGCAGGCCCCTTCCAAACTGGGGCGTCACCCAGAATAAAATCATGAGGCAAACACGAACAAGCCTGTAAACATGAGCAGACAATAGAGGAGACAGGCCCTGGGGTTCCATAAAGGAAGACGTCCGGCCAGGCCAGAGCTCAGGGCCTGCTTGGCTTGGGGGCAGCTGAGGGGACGTCGGGCGGGGGGCTGCTCCAGGCTTGGCTGGGACAGATGTCTCGGGCTGGGCCGTGGCTGGCCCATGAAGCTCGGGAGTTGGCCGGGAGGCTTGGACTCAGCACAATAAACAACAGAGAAAGATAAATCGCAAATGTGTCTGGAGATCGGTGGGGAGTAGGAAGAGGTGAACGGGGGTCACCGGGAGGCCTGTCTCTCTCTTTTCTTGGTCATTGCCCCCGCTGAGAGGACGGCCCAGTGTTCCAGGGGACTTAATCTTGGAGCCTACAGAACCACTGGGGGTGGTTGGATGTGGTGGCCCAGAGCACTACAATGGGGCCTTTGAGGAGACTCTGTACCTGGAAAATTCCAGATGGCTGTTTTGAGTTGAAGGGTGACTGGGCAGAGAGGAGGTTCAGCGCTGGGGAGTTGAGCTGGGCAGGTGGGCTCTGGGCAGGGGAAGGTCTTCTGAATACTTCTCTTCCTCTTGGCCTTTTTCTGAGCTGACTCCATGTCACAGAATGCCCCCATTTCTAGGTGACAAGCACGGAACTCCCTCTCTGCCCCCCTACTCTCAAATTCTGCCTCCAGATCTTGGGTTGGGGGCTGCTCAGCAGTAAAGGCACTTCATCCTGCAGTCCAGATGACACAAGCCGGAGTTTGATCTCCAGAGCACCTAAAGGTTGGAGGAGAGAACCAACTCCACAAAGTTGTCCTCCTCTCTCCGTGTGTGTGCTGTGGCATGCCCCTATTGCCTCTCTTGCTACTTCACTGTGTGTCCCACCTGGTCCCTGTCATACATTTACATGGCTACAATCATATATGGACAGAACTAAGGAGGCTAATCGCTGGGAGAGGGCTCAGTTGTTCAAGTGCTTCATCTATACAGTTGGAGCCTGAGTTTAGTCTCTAGAGATGACATTAAAAGAAAAAAGCTAGGCATGGTGCACACTCTTATAATCCCAGAGCACAGATGAGTAGAAACTCAAGGGTAGGAGGATATATGTTGGCTCATGGTTTTAAAGAGTTCTGTATGTCCTAGTGGGGAAGACATGACAGAATTCATTGCAGCAGCAGCCCTGTGGAGCAAGGATCATTCACATGGTGGATAGGGTGGAGAGGGCAGGAGGAATGGGGGAAAGGGGGCAGGAGCATGGGGGGGGACAGAGATCAGCTGGAACTAGGTGAGGTTATAGCCTTTAAAGGCCCCGAGAGCAGCTCCTGCCCACCACCAACTGCAACACTCAGGAGAGCAGGCACCCCACCTGGTAGCACAATAGAGCCAATCCTGTTGGCGGAGGTGTGGGTGAGTCAGCCCCGAAGTTGTGAGCATGGGAGAGCCGTCCCCATTACTCATCAGTCATGAGGAGACATGGACAGGAGAGAGACGACCCCCTCCACCTCCCCTGCCCATCAATGTCTGGGGCAGGTGGGAGAGCCAGCCGTGAGGTCAGAAGGATGGGAAAGCTGCCTCTGCCCACTACCCGCTGCAACACTTGGGAGAGCAGGCCCTGCACCTCACATGGGCAGCACAATAGAGCCAACCCCATTGGCAGAGGTATGGGTGAGCCAGCCCTGATATTGTGAGCATGGAAGAGCTGTTCCCATTACTCACCTGTCACGTGGTGGCATGGGCAGAAGAGAGTATCATCCCTTCTCCTCCCCACCCCCCCACCAGTCCATCAATGCCTGAGACAAGTAGGAGAGCTACCCCTGAGGTCAGAAGAGAGGGAGAGCTCAGTCCTGCCCCTGATCTGCTGCAGCACTTGGGGGAGTGGTCCCTATGCCATCTGGGCAGCACAGTAGAACTGGCCCTGCAGGAGTAGGTATGGAAGATCTGACCCTGAGAACATGAAAGTAGGGGAACTGGCTCCACCCCTTGCTCATCTCTGCAAGGGGTGAGCCCACGCAGCAGTGCAGGAGAGCGCACCCTGGTGGTGAGGACAAGGGATAGCTAGTGGGCCGACCAACCCTGCAACTACCCAGGCCCAGAACCAGGGTTATGGCTTGGCTCACTCCAATACCCATCTGTGAGCATGTGAAGGGACCGGTCCTGCAGACCCAAAGCTGCAGGATTTCACATGTGAGCATGTGAAGGGACCTAGGCCAACTGCAGAATAACCAAGAGGAGTCCCACTGAGGGTACAGCACTCATAGTGTAGCAGAACCCAGAGACCTCGAACCAGATCAGTGGCTCTTTCAGTGAACACTTGCAAGTAAAGATACATGGACAAAAGGGTTTACTGCGTGACTCACTGTGTCACACAGCAGCTTCCATAATGAGATTTTTTTTCTCCTTTTTTTTTCTTTTCTTTCTCAAACTTTATCTAGGGGGCAAGTGGCCTGCAAAGGCAGAGGGTGGATACACAGGGACGGGAAATGAACAGGATCGAGAGGCATGATGTGAAAGACACAGAATAAACAAAAAGAAAATAAAAAAATAAAGGCCCCACCCCTGGCTACCTATCCCTTTCAGGTAGACCTTATGCCCTAAAGCCTCCGTGGCCCTCCCCAGATAGTTCCATCTGTTAGGGAACAAGTGTTCAAACATGCATATTCCAGTACCCTGTGATCAGTTCTTTTTCTCCGGAGAGTGCTACCTGCTCCCCTGTGGTCCTCTACTTCTTCAGGGTCTAGCCACTGCCACCTCACCCGCCCCACCCTGCCATCCCACCCTATGAAGTGGTCCATCCCACTTCTCCAGACTCCACCCAGAGTCTTTAGGGTGGAGGACCAGTCTCAACTTACAGCAGGTGCAGCTGACTTCTTATTCAATAACTCTTATTTTTTTCTATTCCACTCCTCAATTTCCCATCCCACCCTCCCCCAAAAAATACCTTGTAGGGTGGCCTTCCCCCAAAAGAACTCCTGACACTTCTTTCTAGAATGTTCTTGCACTCTCCTTCCTAGCCTGGGCAAGAACCACAACTATGTTGATGGAAATCAATGAACACAAAAATTAAGTTACTGAAAAGCGGTAAGGAGAAAAAAAAATTAGCTGTGCCTGCAAAAAGGCTTATGGATGAAATGTGGCAGTCTGTTTCCTCAAAGGAGGATTTATGTGGACTTGAGGCAGAGTATGATGGTGGAGAGTGTGGGTGGAGCATCAGGTGGAGAGTGTGGGTGGAACATCAGGAGGAGAGTGTGGGTGGAGCATCAGGTGGAGAGGGTGGGTGGGGCATCAGGTGGAGAGTGTGGGTGGAGCATCAGGTGGAGAGTATAGTGTGGGTGGGGCATCAGGCAGAGAGGGTGGGTGGAGGTTGTAGGTGTAGCAAAGCCGCTAGGTGCTGTGAGAATTCTTTTCCTGGAGGGAAGGAACACCCTCACAGGGTTCCAGTAAGAAAGCAAATTCTACCAAAGTTCTCTGGCTTTGGGAAGCCAATGCATTTATTGGGCTTCAGCTACAAGAGCATGGTGAAGGGTTACAAGCAGGAGCGTGGGGGACCTTAAAGCAGCTCCAGTATAAAATCTTCACCCAGCATAGATGATGACTTCCCTATACCCATGTAGATGGAGCCCTTGTTAGTTAACTTCTCCCAGTTATATTCTCTAACAACTTTCTAGACATCAGTATCACAGGCGATTGGCAGAATTGCATACAAATGGCTGGGAGGAGCCATTGGAAACTTAGATAAGGGTCCAAGAGCAATGATCTCTGACACCCTAATACCACTAGGGAGGAGTTCCCACTCAGGTCTCTGTGGGAGAATCTGGGGGTGTGGGTCTCATTTCCAGGCACCACCAACCAGCACTGGGGCAAATAGGCTTCCATGTCCAGGCAGTGCCAGCTACAGTGCTGGGCTTAGGGATAAACACGTCCCCGCCATAGCTTTGCAGCCTTGCTCCCTGAGGTGTGTAGAGGGGAGGATCCCATCATAGCCTGTTGGCAGGAGGTCCTTTTACCTTCTTGCAGAGCAGAGACCCTGGCAACTACCTGGTTCCCATCACTTCTCCACAGGGATGTCAGGGTGTCTTCTTTAGACTAGAACTGTCCCAGCTCCCTGATTCTTTGAGGATGGACCCCAAGTGTTTTACATGAAACAGAAACTCCCTAAAGGGGGAAGGCAATGAAGAGTCACCATTTGTGTGTCTGACCAGTTATGGGTCCTTATTTCCCACACCTAGCTTTGTAGATAGGAGGCATAGAGGTTTGGATGCTGTGACAGCTGATCTTGATTGTCAGCTTGATGGCATTTACGATCAGTGTAAAAAAGAACTTCTGGGCCGTCAGTGATAGATTTCTAGACTGGAATAACCAAGGAGGGAAGACCCAACCTGAATGTGGGCATTGTCATCCCATGACCTGGGGTCCTGGACTAAATTAAAAGAAAGCGAGCTGAGCACCAACACCCATCTCTTTCTGCTTCCTGACTATGGTTATGATGTGACCAGCCACCTCATGTTCCTGGCCAGGATGGACTGTATCCTCTCAAACTATGAGCCAAGAAAACAATGAAACACCCTCTTTTCCTTAAGTTGCTTTTGCCAGGCATTCTGTCATAGCAATAAAATAATTAACCCATATAGCTACAAAGTGTTCTCTGAAAGGCCCATGTGTTAAGGAGTTGGTCCCAAATCTGTGTACTCAATATTTGTATAGTTTAATGTATTTTAATAGCAGACTTATAGGAACAGTACAGAAGACAGGTAACATTAATGTATATTTGCATATAGGATAATTCAGAGAAGTGGAGGGTAAGTAGATGGAATCTACTATATGATAAAAACACTACAAACACCATTTAGTTGCCATCAATAAAAAAATTTACTTATTTTTTAAAATCCAAATGCTGAAATTATCCAGAAAATTTAACAGATTTATGTATAATTGTTATCAAGTTGAATTGTTGAAATGTGTTCACCAAACATTTTAACTTGCATTAATGCTCTACATTGTGCATTTATATTAAAAATTCATACATAAATGAAAATGGAAAAACTGCCAATACCTGATTTCTGTCCCCTATTTTCGCACTCTCAATTGCATACTCAGGTTCCTTTTGACACCTTGGAAAGAATATCTAACATTCAGAACTACATTTTATTATTATTATTATTAGAATAAAGTCTTTTCCCCTCATAGTGGACTCTTAAGCATGGTCTCAGAGAATGCGGCATGCCAGCTGCATATCTTTTGGCATAACCGTTACACATTTAACACAGATAGTACACAGGTTGGTATCTTCGAAAAGGTCAACAAGATAGGCCTCGCTTGCCTCGTACAAAACACCAATAGCTGCACTCTGGGATGGTAGGTCTGTTTTGAAGTCCTGAGCAATTTCTCACATCGGATGCCGGGAGGGGAGTTTGCAGATTAGAAGATCAGGGAATTTCTGATGGCATCTGATTTTATGGGGTGCAACAGTACCAGGTCTGCCGTGATGAGCTTTCTTCACCCCTCCAATAGGGGATACAGTCTTGTGAGAAGCTTTTGTAGCCAGGTGTTTCCTGGGTGCTTTACCACTGGTGAATTTGTGGGCAGTCTGCTTTATACCAACCATGGTATGGGCACCTCTTTACTTACCCCCTTCCCCATCAGTTAGAGCTCGGGGAGAGAGAGGACATCAGCATCAGAGAGTGGAAGCGGTGATGAACACAATTCAATCTTTTTGGTTGTTGTTGAAGATTTATTTATTTTATTTTATGTGTTTGAGTATTTTGCTTGCGTGTATGTTTGTACACTGTCTATATGTCTGGCGTCCACAGTGGCCCAATGAAGGCATTGGATTCCCTGGAACTGGAATTATGGACGATTGGGAGCCACCAAGTGATGTGGACCCAACCTTTGAGATGTGATTGGATCATGAGGACTCTGATCTAACCAATGGATGAATCCATTAGTAGATTCATGATTAGATGGCATTATTGGGAGGTGACAGAAACTTCTGGAAGTGGGATCTAGTTAGAGGAAGTAGAACTGGGAGTTTGCCTGCAGGGGCCATATATTTTTCCAGGCTCTTTCCTCTGCCTCTCTGTTTCTGGGTCAGCAAGAAGGGAGCAGCTTTCCTCCATATGCCATTTGCCACAGTGTTATGCCTGGCCACTGACTTTTAAAGCAATAGTGACTGCCATCCATAGACTGAAAACTCTGAAGCCCAAATGAGCCCTTCCTTGTTTAAGTTACTCGGTCAGACATTTTGTTACAATGAGAGTGACTAACACAGGGGTCAGCAGCTCATCCAGAACCATAGCTAGGAAGTGGTTTGAGATTAAACTCAAATCCAAGCCAGCACAGGACCATGCTACTCCAGGTGAGGCTTCCAAAGAAGTAGGCAACCAGGTTGGCCCTGACAGGCACTGCTTACGCCTGCCTCTTCTTTCCTCCAAGATTCCATCAGCTGCTTCACATCCTGCAAGGGTTTTAGGTAGATGTGTGTGTGTGTGTGTGTATGTGTGTGTGTGTACATGTAAATATACAGGTGTGTCTGTGTGATCACAGAAACATGTGTATATGTGTGGACCGGGAGATAACCCCAGGCACCAGTATCTTTTTTATTTCCGTGTAGGGTCTCTCACTGTCGTGAACTTTACTAAGTAGGTTAGCCTAGCTGTCCAGAGATTCCCAGGTATCCTCCTGCCTTTGCCCCCCCAAGCTGGAATTGCAAACATGAGCCGTTACGTTGGGCTTTTTTACGTGGGTGTTAGGATCAAGCTTGGGTTTCTCATGTGCAAGGAATGGGAAGATGAGGTGGAGAGAGAGCAGAGTGAGAGAGAGCAGAGAGGAGAGTGATAGGGGAAGAGGGTAGAGGGAGACAGAAAGGAGTATAAAGGGGAGAGGAAGGAGAAGAAAAAGAGGCATGGGGAAAAAGAATATGAATAAATTGACTTGGGAATTGTGGTTCTAGTTTAGTGGAAAGGTGGATCTGGGAGCCATGGGGAAAGTGGAATCTAGGAACAGGTAGTGGGGTGAGGCTCACCTGCGGAGGCAGGCCAATGTGTGGGGAGCAGCGTGTTGTGGGGTGCAGAAGAGTGTCCTGAGGATGTCTCAGTATGCGGACCCTCACTTCTTTGCCTACTTAGAAATGCCTTCCCAAAGTGCACTTGGTTACCAGGTCCTGGTTCCCCTCTCCCACACTGAGCTTCACCTGACTCCCGCTTCTGCCCCAGGAGGGCAATGGAAAGCTGAAAAAGGAGTAAGACCTTGTCTGGGCCCACATGGATGCCTGCGTCTCAACCCAAATCAGCCACATGTATGTTATTTTCATGGAGGCCTCTCACCCCCTGTTCAATGGGGCCCTGAAGATCCATGAAGAAACAACTCAGGCCCGTGCTGGAAGAGGCTCACTGCAAACTCTGGACTTACTTGGAAACTGCTATTTGGAGCATCCAGGCCCATGATTTGGGGAATTATGCCAGGCCTATGGGGAGAGAGTGAAGCCCAAGGAACCTAGGCGTGCTGGCTGCCCGCGGTGCAGCCGGCAGCAGGCCCTGGCAGCAGTTGGCTAGACTGTGGGTGGCAGGGAGCCCTGGCCTGTTGGTGGCTGCTCATCTCGTTTTCCATCTCCTCCTCCCCAGAACACCAGCCAGCTCATCGCCTTCCCCGTGGGCCCTGGCACAGATGTGTGTCTCCCATCAGATGGGCTTCTGACCAACCCTAGCTGTCTTGTTGTGTACCTCAGGCAAGTTCCTTAGCCACTCCACGCCCCAGGTTCCCCCAGTGACGCAATGACGAGGAGGGCAGCTTTAAAAGCGGATGTATTTCTTTTACTTATGTGTTATATCAGTTATGCTCGTGTGCGTGCAGGTACCTGCAGTGGCCAAGAGAGGGCGACAGATCCCCGGAATCACTGGTAGTCAT
Source organism: Ondatra zibethicus (assembly GCA_004026605.1). Taxonomy (NCBI): domain Eukaryota; kingdom Metazoa; phylum Chordata; class Mammalia; order Rodentia; family Cricetidae; genus Ondatra; species Ondatra zibethicus. The sequence continues at coordinate 61,591 of PVIU01005350.1, read as the reverse complement.
GAGACTCTCAGTGTGGATGCTGGGAACCAAACTCTGGTCCTCTGGAAGAGCAGAAAACCCTTTTAACCTCCGAGACACCTCTCTAGCAGCGTTGGGCACAAGTGAGTGGAAGACACTTTATGGCTTCACTAGGTGCAGGAGGGACATTCTCCTGAAGTGTCACAGCCAGAAATCCCAACACTGTCAATTTGTTGGTTCCCAAGGACGTCCTCTAGGGAAGGGCTCTTGGTAGGGTGCCTGGACGTGACCCTCAGAACAAGAAGGTTTTGAGAAGGGAGGAAGCTCAGCTGGTGAGGTGCTTACTTACTGTGTAAGCATAAGGACCTGAGTTTGACTCCCAGAACCCTGGCTGGAGCGATGGCTCAGCAGTTGAAGGATATATACTGCTCTGCCAGAGGACCCAAATTCAAGTCCCAGCACCCGTGACAGCTGGCTCACAGCCACCTGTAAGTCCAGCTCTTCTGGCCTCTCAGGGCACCTGAACTCTAGGTGTGGTGACACAGAGTTGGGGGCAGGGATGCGAGCATCCCTGGGGCTCGCTAGCCAGGCAGCCTGTGGAACTGGTGAGTTCCCTGCCAGTGATACAGCCTGTGTCAAGAAGAGAAAAAGTGGGTGGTACTTGAGGACTGACACCTGAGGCTGTCCTCCAACCCCCACCTTTGTGCATGCACACACATGTGCACACACACATGCGCGCGCGCACACACACACACACGAGAGAAAAGCCCTAGTGTCAAGCCAGTCCTTGTCCTTTATGCTCATCTTCAGTTCCTGGTGAGAAAGACAACCCCAGCCATGGGCATCAGGAGGGCGGGAGTTCCGGTACCACTCTTATTCTGCTCTTGATTATCTCATTCTGACACTGGCTCTCCTTGGAATGAGACCCTCAAGGACCCTTTCAACACTTGGTCTCTAGGTCCAGGGTGCCTCTCACCTGCCTGTCATGTGAAGATACTGTCCTCCCTCTCTGTGCTTAGATATGCCCTCTTGGATGCCCATCCTCATCCCTGGTTTTCTAATCCTGACTCCCTGACTGCTTAACACTTTCCAAGATTCTTGCCCCAGACCCACCAAACATTTTTTGTTGAGTCCCTTTCCCAGGAGTGGAGTTGTCCATTTCCTCCCAGTCCACCCACTTCCTCCTCCTCTGACCCGGGCCATGAGCTACAGGATCAGGATTAAGTATTGGTAATCTGGCATATCCCTCATATTCCCAAGTTGCTAGGAGCTGAGAATGTAACGGGACTCATGGCATGGCTCCCTTCCAACTGATGGTCTTGTGCCATTGTCTCCGCTGACCTTAGCTGAGGAGGAGAGCTGCATTTTTACATCCCCTACCCGCCCAGCCCACGGTGAGTCTGGCTTACTGATGAGAATTTAATACCAGGACAGAACCCGCATGGGCTCAGTTAATCCCCATAGCAGTCTCAAGAGGTGTATTTCATTGTTGATCCTCTGTTTATAGATGAGGGGAGAGCGGCTTAGCTGAGACAGTGAGCAGCTTCCTCAAGGTCTCTGTGCTGAGAAAAGGATGTCTGAAACACGCTGGGAGGTCCAGTACTGCCGCTCCACTGTGCAGGCCTCGCTCAGTGCAGACTGGGGACATGCTTCACGCTCTGTCTCTGTGGAGGGAACAATCATTGCTCTTACTTTTTTTAGAAGGAAGAAAGACCTAGAATAAACACATCCAGAAGCTGACTCAATTTGTGGTTCTTCCCTGGGTCACCTGATTTCTTTAAGATCAGACATGTGGAGAATAAACACCTGGATTCTAGAGCATATGACCCCGTAGTTGTCCTGGACAGTGAGTTGCACAACCATGGCTTCTCTGACATTAGTTGCTTGGTGACGGAGGCCATGAGCACTGATGTCCACCATCTGACGCGCATCACTATTCAAGGGAAGAGTTCCAACGCATGAGCAGATGTGAGCCATAGGCTCCCAGACCCTGTATTTAGTACTGTCAGGAGTCTGGGATTAGATGGTAGCACTGAAAGTGTCAACTGTGGCAATGAACAGATGGTATAGATGAGGATGGGTGGAGGTGAAGAGGAAAACTAGGGTGGAGGCAAGGGTGGGTGAGGTGGTGAAGGTGGGTGTGAAGATGGAGGTGACGGTAGGTGTGGAGGTGAGGGTGGGTGTGAAGATG
>PVIU01005350.1:0-59342 GCA_004026605.1 Ondatra zibethicus | reverse complement strand
CTTGACCTAGGCCCCCTTTTTAAACATGGATGCTCACCCTGGCATGGTGTGAACTCTCTTCGTGTTGTTCCTAGAAGACTCTCTTCCCAGTCAGTGTCTCTGATGAGCATTTGTCTGCAAGTCAAAGAAGATGGTCCAGATACCCTGTGCCTTAGATAATCTGAGGGAAGCACTGGGCATGCTCAGTCCAACTGGGGTTGTCAACCCAGAAAGGACCAGACTTGGTGCTTGGTTGCTAGAGTCAGGAGTAGAACCTGGAGACAGACCCTCTTATTCCAGGAAGGCAGCAAGCCTGTGACTGCAGTCACGTGGGTTAGCAGAGGCCCTTCTGCACGGATGCAGAGTGGCCCAGAGCCACTGAGGTTATCGTGGACAGGAGGTGGGACCTCACTAAGGTGTCAGAGAATGAAATTAAGAGAACAGAAAGACATGTGGGTGCCAACTGTAAGCTGTTCCTGGCTGTGGGATGCTGGATTTGATGGACACATCATAGCCCAACGTGCTTAGGTGCCTTCCTAGCAGCAAGAGTAGAGGCAATGGCAGCAAGAAGGTTCTAGAAGAGGCCCAAGCGTGTATTCTCAGGCCATCACTGGGAATCACAGTCTCTGGCAAGAGCTTACAAATCTCTCTCTTACTGTGAACATCAACACACAAAACACTGTCAGACCCGCTATGACTAATCTCTGAGTCTTTTCATTACCCGTGGGCGATCTGCCACCCATGCCACACACCCCCACCAACCAGGGCTGGCCCGTCCTGGCCTCTGCCAAGACCCCAGGCGAGGTGCTGGCCTAGACAGCCCTGGTGTGGAGTATAGGCCAACCTCCCCAGCTTGTTGCCCGGCCTGTGGGCCTTGCCAGGTGTCAGGTTCAATTTCCCAACCCCTCTTTTCCAGAGAACCAAACATCTTGTCCCTCTGTGCAATCTGGGTCCTCCCAGGCCGCCTTCTTGGAAACAAGACAATCTCTGGGGGAGGAACGCTCATTCTCACCAGGCAGGGCAGGACGGGACAACATGAAAAAAATGTTGCTCAACTGATCTGTCACCCATGGAAGCCACGCTATATTGTTATAGGAACAAGGGGGTAAGGTAAACTGGGACAATGTGTCCAGAGATCTGGGCTGAGGCTCTTCCCGCCTTCTGTCTCCAGGACTGGTTCCATTGGCAAACAAGGCATATGAGTAACGGACTATTGAGCCCCATCCCACCTTCCATTAGACACCGGAATCCTGTCTCACAGCCAACCCAAAACCCCTTACGTAAGTTCACACTCACTGCTTTTATTGAAATAACAACTTCATTGAGATACACGTCACACACAGTACAATCCATGCACTAAATTGGGTAACCCAATAATTTTAGAGAGTTGTGTAATAGTCCCCCCCCACCACTGATTCTAGAGCTTTCTCCTCCAACCCCCTTTCTACTCCCCAAGTTTTAGTTATGATTCTTTTGTTGTTGTTGTTTGTTTTAAACTTGGATCAAATAATTGACCGGAAGCAACTTAAGGGAGAAAGTGTTTGCTTTGGCTCACAGTTTGAAGGTATGGTTCATCGTGGTGGGGAGGGCCTGGGGGCAGGCGTGTGAGTGGCTGGCCACACTGTGTTCACTGTCAGAAAGCACAGGTGAGGATTGGTGCTCAGATCACTTGTCCTTTGTTGTTGTTGCTTGTTTGTTGTTTGTTTTTTTTAAGAGAGAGGTTCTTACTATGTAGCTCTGGCTGTCCTGGAACTTGCTCTGTAGACCAGGCTGGCCTCAAACCCACAGAGATCCACCTGCCTCTGCCTCCTAAGTGCTGGGACTAAAGGTCTGCACCACCACTGCCCGGCTACTTTCTGCTTTTTATAAAGTTCAAAGTTCCCAGTCCTGATAACAATGCTACCTGAAGTTAGGGTGGATTTTCTCTCTTCAGTTAGCCCCGTCTAGAATGTCCCTCACAGACATCCCCGGAGGTTTGTTTCCATGGTGATTCTAAATCTAATCAAGTTGACAACCAAGGCAAATCACCATACATCTGCAGTCACTCAGCCACCCGTCACCTCATGCCTCTCAAAGCCCAGCTGAAGATGATGGCCAACTGGAGACAAGGATGCCATGTGGCCTTAGAGAAACACCGTGTCTGTCCACACCATGATAACCTTGTCTAAATCTGGACCATAAGGCCCTCAAAAAAGAAGAACTGGGTATACATGAAATTCTGTATTAGAGATGGGAGGGTGGCATGGCAGCCACAGTTCAGCAGAATCTAGCTGGGGTGACTCATGCAGGCCGGGTAGAGTTAGGAGACTCTATGGGCAGCCGCAGACCTGAAACGTCAGTCTGGGTTGTGATCCACAAGGGATGGCCCAGCTTCCCCAGGGCATTAAGAGCCTAGTATGCATAGGTGGGAGGCCAGGGAAGAACAACTGTGTGGATGACAATTTGGAGCAGACTTAGGTCAGGTGCAGGGGCTGGACTCTAATTCCAGTACTACTGTGGTGAGGTGGAAGGTGGAGACAGGAGAAACATTCATAGTCACGGGCAGTGTCAATATAGGATCCTTGGGGCCAATGTGACAGCTCTTGGGTAAAGGGGCTTGCTTGGCTAAGCCTGAGCAGTTGAATTTGATCCCCAGGACCTTCCCAGTGGAAGAGAACTCCCACAAGCTGTTCTCTGACTTTTGGACTAAATGCTCACACTTGAGTGTGCACACAACAAACACATAACCAAATGTAAAATGAACTTTTTAAAAAAATATGACAGAACGAGGGGCTAAAGGGATGACTCAATGGTTAAGAGTAGAATTCTGCTTTCACAGAATACCTAAGGCTCCCAATACCCACCTTAGGCAGCTCATAGTCGCCTGTAACTTCAACTCGAGGTGACCCCACACCCTCTTTTGGCCTCAGGGGCACACACACACACACACACACTTGACATCCATTCATACAAACACAGACACATACATAAAAATAAAAATATTTTATTTATAAGTAAATATAAACACGTTTCCTGGGTGAATGGCACACGCCTTTAAGTTCAGCACTCAGGAAGCAGAGGCAGGTAGATCTCTGTGAGTTAGAGCTACCTGGTCTACACAGGTTCCAGGCCAGTAAGAGTTACATAGTGAGGCCCTGTCTCAAAGAGAATTTGTGAGAGAAGAGAAATAAGATGAGCGTAAGCTACAAAGCAATCTCACCAAACATTAGAAAAATTAATGCACTTCTAAGAAGCTAATATATCCATGGAGGCAAATAATAATATTAGAGAATTAGGAAATGTCTTGAATTGTGGTCTGGAGAGAAGGCTTTAACTGATAAAGTCCTTGTCTTGCAAGCGTGGAGAAGCTGAGTTTAAACCTCAGAACCCACATAAAAAGATACATGGTGGTGTGTGCTTGTAATCCAAGAACTAGGAAAGTTGTTCAATAATCTTAGCCTCTTCTCTGAGCCAGGTACTCCACTGTAATTGTGGACCAGGCTCTAAAACACCTTTAACCAGTTCTATCCAGTCTTTAGGGATAATTCTATTATAAACCAACCATGAGTTTAACATTTGCTTCACAAAAGGTGAATGCATGCCACATGAGACTATTGCTTCCTTGAATCTCCTTAAATCTAATATTGGCACAGGAGCCCAGTTAGCTGTAACAGAGCCTTTGCCATTTGGCAATTCCTACAAGGTTACTGGATATGTGAAGGTTGGTTGTCTGAAAACCTTAGGCTGTTTCTCTCTAACCTTATAAAGCAATGCTGAAATTGGTTCTCCATTAAATTCCTCTGTCTGGATTTGAATATCTCTGTGATCTGTTTTATTAGGTTTTCTAAGGCTTGTATCTCAGCACTCAGATTAACCAACTTTTTTAGTGATAAAACAAAAACAATAATGTTGATAATGTTTACAAGTGACATTACATAAATCCCATCTAAATTAGTTATCCTCTCATTTAATCATTAAATTTTCAAACTGTCTAGCATATTATCATACAGAGACCCAAATCCCTCCACTGTAATGGTTTTCCCATTTTGTAATGTGGGAAAAACTCTTTTAACTAATTCTTCCCTTTAAGAACTCCCAATTGTCTCACCAAATCTACCAACAATGTTGATGAAGACGTGAGGCTGATTGCTGCTACATAGAACAATAAAGGCCCGACTGAATTTCAAGGCAGCTACCTAGTTTAGCAGCAGCCTGAGAAGGAGGTTCAGGGGGAGCCTTGCCAGGAGAGAAAAAAGAAAACCCTAGCTGGTAGGACAGTGACTCCAGCTACTTGTAGCTTTGTCCTATGTTAGTGACTGTATAGTGATAGGCAAACTTTTTTTGTAAATTTGTACCCCAAACATTGGACGCCAAATGTAGCACAAATAATAAAAACCCACAGACAACTACTGGGGTTCAACCTGAAGATCAGAAAAGCAAAGCAGCCAGCCACTGTCTCTTACCTCTACCTCAGACTGAAAATGGACAATCCTGCCTCCATGATCCCTCAGATTGAGACTGAAGAGTGAAACCTGTCTCCTCCCATCTTGTATTCCTCTCTAGTGCTGAGATTAAAGGCGTGCACCACCACCACCCAGCCTCAATGGCTAACTAGTGTGGCTGCTAATATTAAAGGTGTGTGCCACCACTGCCCAGCCTGTGTGACTGACTAGTGTGGCTACTTTGCACTGACCTTCAGGCAAACTTTATTTATTAAAACACAGCTAATATACCAGTATAGTAGACAGTCCCTGCTAGGACAGTGACTAGTGGAGCCATGGGAGCTGTCCCACAGTGGAAAACTATAGGGCCACCAGTGTGCTATGCACACCTATGAAAGCTGTCAGTGTGAGACAGTGACTCGGAAAACAGGTGTACATGCTGAGGCCCACGAAACAAGGGCTCTTTAGTAAACCAAATCTCCACGTGGAGTTTGTGTGTGAATGTACATGTGGTATATGTGTGTGTGTGTGTGTGTGTGTGTGTGTGTGTGTGCACATGCAACAAGAGTAACTGTTGAGTGGTAGGCATCTTCCTCAATCACTGACCACATTCATTTTTAAATGTTTATTATTGTTATCATTTTGCGTGTGTGAGTCCATGAAGCGTATATGTGAGTGCAGGATTGAACTTCAGTTGTTATATATACTCAGTCAGCACCTTCATCTTCTGAGTCACCTTTCTGGCCCATGCCACCTGAATTTTGATAGAGTCTATCCCTAAAAGCAGAGTTCACCAATTTAGCTAGGTGGATGGGCCAACAAGTATGTGGGATCTGCCTGTCTCCAAGTCCCCAGCACTGGAGTTACAGACTTATGCCAGGGCAACGAGCTTTTATATGTGTGGGAGCATCCCCACTGGGCTACACCTGGTCTGGCTCCAGAGTGCTAGCCCCTAGTCCTAGTCCATCTTTTGTTTAGTTGGTACTTTTTGCTTCTCTTGTAGCCCTAAATGAATCTTGCCGAGAGTTTCCCAAGAATACAGTCTATGCAAACCTCAGTTGGGGAGGGGACTCAGAAACCATGGTACCCCCTTTATCGAGAATTAGCACTTGGCATTGTCCCTTTGGAAGCTTCCTCAGGTTGTTTTGAGCATGAGGAAATCAACTGGCTAAGGTGCAAATTAGAGAACAAAAGAGAAGCCCTCAGTGAAGGGAAGGGAAGGTGGTTCAGTTCTGAAACTGGACCCCTCTTCAGCCAAGAAAGGGTAAATTCATTCTTTTTGTTTTAGAATTTTTAAAAAGATTTATTTATTTATTACGTAGGCAGTGGTCTGCTTCCATATATGCCTGTATTCTAGAAGAGGGCACCAGATCTTACTACAGATGTTTAGGAACTGTGAGGGCCAGCCATGATGAGCTAAGTATGGGCAGGTCACCCAAAGGAAGTTCTTTACTTCCAACCATTATCACCTGCCAGAGTAGAACTCAGCATCGATAAATTTAATAAGAGGCCTGAGTCTCAGCAGTTTACCCTGAAGCAATATCTGGTTGCAGGAAGAACCACAAACTGAGATTACCTGAGCACCACCCAAAAACAGACCATCCAAAGGAAATGCCTAACATTCTAACCGTTGTAGATACCCCTAGACAAATGTCAGCCAATTAGGGGTCCTGAACCTCAGAAACCCCTCACCCCCATCTTTACTACTATAAAAACCCAACTCTAGCTGAGCTCAGGGCTCTCCATTTATTGGGCATAACAGAGCTACCATATGGTTGCTGGGAATTGAACTCAGGACCTCGGCAAGAGCAGCTACAGTTCTTGACCACTGTGCCATCATTCCAGCCCCGAGTAAATTCATTCTTAAGGTGTCTCTGAGTACTCTTTTCACTGCTTGCATGAACCCAACGCCTGTGCCACGTCATACATGGCTGCTGGGATCAAGTTCAGGTCCTCATGTTTGCATAGAAAATCCTTTACCAAATCAGACACCTCCATAGCTCTTGTTTGATTTTTTGAGACAAAGCCTTGCTATGTAGCCCAGGCTGGCCTTGAATTTTCAAATCCTCTTGCTTCAGCCTCTCGAGTGCTGGAATTACAAGTGCACCACTGTACCTTACTGCGACTCTGTTTTTTCAAGAGAGGATCTCAAGTGAGACCCCAGACCTCTGACACCCCTACAGCCAAGAAGTCTGAGATGACTGAAAGTGTTACCCAGCCCCTGGCCTTGGAGTTGCCTTGGTCCAGACTCCAACTCCCAGCCTGCCAAGTGCTGACCCCTCCCCGGGGAGGATCAAGACCACTCCCACGGGATATTTAGGCAGCCGCCCAGAGAAGGAACACGTGGTCTCTGGGGTTTGCGTGGGCTCCTCTCCCCGCCATGCTGTCCCGATTCACCCAGGAGTGCAGCATTTATTAAATTTGGGCGTTTGTAATTCGGTCTAATTTGGTCTGATTGGAATTATTTTGTGTCGGCGGAGAGGCTCTTAGGAATATTCCTAACAGTTACTGTCAAGGATAACCTTGAACTTTCAGTTCTCCTCTCTCTACCTCCTTCATGCATGAATCACACTCAATGTCTTTATTCTTACTTGTTTTTCCCTCTCAGTGTAGGAATATCCTAGTCCCACCACTGTATTTTGGAAGAAAATAGCTTATTTTGATTTCACAGGCCAACAACTGGAAAGGCATTAGTCTGGGGATGAATCATGCCTTGAACCCCTTCCATATCTGATTCAGATGAGACTTTGGGCTTTGAACTTTCTAGCTGATACTGGAACAAGTTAAGACTTGTGGGACGCTGGGGATAGAACGAACATATTTTTGTATTGTATAAGGAGGAGGACATGTGGGGCTGGGGAGATGGCTTAGTCAGTAACATGCTTTGCAAGGCAAGCATGAGAACTTGATTTCCATCCCTCAGGTCTGTGGGGGACAAAAGCCAAGAGTAATGGCACACACTTGTAACCACAGTGCTGGGGAGGTAGGGGCAGGTAGATTCTTAGGGTGTACCCAGGCCTGAACTGGTCGGTCAACCTCACCTACTTGGCAAGTTCTAGTCCAGTGAGAGATTCTCTCCCTAAAAACAAGGTGGGCAAAGTCCTGAGGAACGACACTTAAGGTTGACCTTTAGCCTCAACATGTAGGCACGTTTTTGCACATTCACTTGAAAACGCTTCCATTACATGCCTATATGCATGTGCACACACACACACACACACACACACACACACACACTTACGCATGCACATGCACACACAAAGGACATGAGTTTTGGAGGTTAGGGATAGATGTCATGGATCGAATATTCCCCCCAAAATTTCATATGCTAGAACCTTAGTTCCTAAAACCGCAACAATGGGTCTTAGTGGGAGCTGATGAGGTCATAACAGTCCACATTATGAATGGATTACTGTTGTTCTCCTCACCTTCTCTTATACGTCACATCAGACCACGGCCTGCCCTCCCTCCACGGCTCCCAGTCTCCCCACCACCTCCCCTCTCCCCCAGATCCACTTCTCCTCTGTTTCCCTTCAGAAAGGAGAAGGCCTCCCAGAGATACCAACCAAACAGGGCATAACAAGTTTACAGTAAGACTAGGCACAAACCTTCATACCAAGGCTGGGCGAGGCAACCCAGTAGGAGGTAAAGGGATTCGAAGCAGGCTCCATCACTAATCCATGTCCCATAGTCCCTCACTGGGGGATTCTAGGGAGGTGTTATACCTCTGAGCTTCAGACCCAGGCCTCTTTCTATTCTTCATTTTGAGACAGAATCTTACTAGGTTACTCAGGCTGGCTTTGAATTCTCTCTGTATATCCCAGACAGATCTTCAACTTGACATCCTCTTTCTTCAACCTCTCAAATGACTGGGCTGAGAATCCTGCACCAACAGTCCTGGCTCGTTCTTCTTCATGGGTGAATAATAAGTGGTCTGTTGTGAATATATGTCATATTTTCTCTATTCATTCATCCATGGATGGGCACCTGGATTGATTTCATATGCGAGCTATTTTCTGTTGTGAATGGCGCCATAATAAACATGGGCATGCAGGGATGGCTTTGTTATCCTGATTTTATTTCCTTTGGATATATAAATCAGAAGTGGGATAACTGGATTATATGGTAGATTTAGTTAGAAACCAACAACCAAAACCCACAGTTAACTTCATATGCGATGATGAGAGATGGAAAATCTTCCCCAAAGACCAAGACAGGACAGAGTGTCTGTGTATTGCATGTACATTCCGGATTGTATTAGATATTCTATCTAGGGCAATTAGGCAAAAGGAATAAATAGAGGTATCCAGATAGGAAAAAATGAAATATAGCTCTATTAACACATGATATGACCTCATATATAGGAAATCTTAAAGCTTACACACACACACGTGCACACACATTAGAACTAATTAATGATGTCAGGAAGATTATAGAATATAAGATAAATATAAAAATGAAGTATGAATTTGGGGGCTATGAACAATCCAATAAGAAAATTAAGAAAACAGTTTTTTAAAATATTTATTTATTTATTATGTATACAATATTCTGTCTGTGTGTATGCCTGCAGGCCAGAAGAGGGCACCAGACCCCATTACAGATGGTTGTGAGCCACCATGTGGTTGCTGGGAATTGAACTCAGGACCTTTGGAAGAGCAGGCAATGCTCTTAACCTCTGAGCCATCTCTCCAGCCCGAAAACAAATTTTTAAAAGGAATGTGGGGCCAGCATCATGGCTCAACTGGTAAAGGAATTTGTTACCATACCTGAAGACCTGAGTTTGATCCCCAAGTACCCACATGGTAGAAAGAGAGAACCAACTCCTACAAGTTGTCCCTGGTCCTTGCTGAGCATCTACACTAGACAAAACAGTGAGTTCCAGATGCCAGTGAGGGGCCTGATTTCTCAAAATGGCCAAGGTGAACAGTGCCTAAGGAACAGCACCCAAGGTTGATTTCTGATCTACATGTACACCCGCAGGCATGTAGCTGTGTTCAATTATTTATTTATTACTGGGGCGCATGCCATGGCCACATGTGGAGGTTAGAGGATAGTTCTGTGGAGTCGGTTCTCTCCTTCTCCCATTTGCTTGGGTTCAGGGGATTGAATGTGGATCACCAGGCTTGTACAGCAATCACTATTTTTTTAATATGGAAACAACAACAAAAACGCACCTAAAATTGAAGCTTCCAGAAGAATCTCTTTCTGAAGCTGCGGTGCTTCACATTGGATTAGAGACTTTCATTATTATATCAGTCAATGCTCTGATTGACCACATCCCCACACACATATACACATACACACAACACACACATCCATATACATGCACACACATACACACATCCATACACATGCACACACATACACAGGTACATACACACACATCCATACACAGACACATACACACACATCTATGCACATGTACACACATACACAGGTACATACACACACATCCATATACAGGCACATACACACACATCCATACACAGACACATACACACACAGGCACAAATACACATATGCACACACATGCACACACCCAACCACATATGCAGTATACAACAGAGTTAAAACTAGAAATACAATTAGCTTTATATTCTTTTTCAGGACTTCTGTCCTGGCTGCTGGGATTATAGACACATGTCTCATGCCCCAGTATTTTAAGTGGGTTCTTGAGCTTGAACTCATATCCCCACAAAGTACCACATGCACTTTACTGACTGAGCTACCTTTCCAGTCCCCAGTGACCTTTGTTTTTTTTTTTCATATTTTTACAAAAGACAAATGGTCATTTAATGCACAAATAATGCTAATTTGCTGGAGCTTCATAACCTACAGGACCAGACATTTGACAAGAAAATATCTAAGTCTGGGTGGAGAGAAATATTGCACATGGCATTACACAGTATGTGAAAATAGAATGTTACTTGAAAGGAGACTAATGTTAAGGATGCATGCTATCAGCCCTAAATGAATCACCAAACATAAAAAAGCCTAAGATACACCTAACTGTTGTGTGACTTTTCTGAGGCAGATATGAACAAATCTCTCCTTACCTCAGATAGGGAACCACAAAACCACTGAAGTACAAATTGGCAAACCAATGAGTTTATTGGGGATACTCACGAGGCAGGAATGACTCAATGATCACTGCATCACTGAAAGTATACCCCATAATGGGTGACCACATATGAAAGCTGGACCCCTGAGACTCTATGCAGAGCTTGCAGGCAGCTAGACAGGTCACAGTCTCCTCTCTCTCTCTCCATCAATACTTACTGTTTATATAGCTTTGGAGAGGGTGGGAGCTCGTGAATCTTGTAAGCCTCAGAAGCCTTTTGAGACTTGTGAGTTGTTTACATCCTGAATCATGATGGGTGGCCTCCAGTATGGAAATATTTCTACTTGGTGGACTTTGCTACAAAACAGGAACAAACTAATGGATGAGATTAAGTGGATTATAAGCATTATAATCAACTGAAAAGAATGCAAAAATTAAAAATAAACAAGATATCAAGAAGTCAGATATCCAAATGGAAGATCTAAACCCCACCTTATCAATAATTACATAAAGTGTAAATAGTTTTTGTAAACAATTAGCAAATTATAGTCTAGAGACCAAACAAGGCCTGCAGCATATACTCAGGTGGCCATTGGCTGATGAAGGCATGCATATGTCTTAGTGTTAAAGTAAAAAAGGGGAGAGAAAAGAGAAATCAGTGAAGACCAGGTGTGACCCATAAACCGTAAAGCATGTTTCCTTATACCCTTATAGAAAAATTTCTAAAGTGATCCTCAGAATGTCTCCATAAAATGCAGAGATTGTCAGATGGATAAAAGAATGAGCCCCAGATATGCTGCCTACAAGAAACCAAGGATCGTTGTGAAGATGCAAATAAGTTAAAAGGAAGGGAAAGGAGCTAAAGAATTGGCTCCACAGGTAGAAGCACTACCAAGCCCGATGACCCAAATTTGACCCCCAAGACCTACATGGTGGAAGGAATACAAAAGCATGCAATTTGACCTCTGACCTCAACACATCCGCCAAGGTGTATGTGCACACACACACACAAAATGTAATTGATTATTTTTAAAAGTAAAAGTATAAAGTACATCACATTAACACTAGTCAAAGCAAAGCCAGAGTGGTTAAATTAATAATTATCAAACTATATTTCAGGATAAAGAATGGTACCAGAGATGAGAAATTTCAGGTCATAATAATAAGGGTCAGTTCATCAAATGGCTCCAACAATTTTAAATGTTTATGATCCTAGGAAAAGAGACTGAAAACATAAGAAGCAAAAAATTCTGAATAGAAACAGCTGTGTCAACAACTGTCACTGGAAATCTTAGCCATTTGTAGAATGAAGACAGGCCACCGGTAATGAATAGAACATTTGAACAATACTGTCAACTGACCTGGAGGACATTTATGGAGCCACACACCTAATAACAGTAGAAAAGTTTATGTATAAATGGAAAATTCACCAAGGAAACAAAGCTATATTATGGCCCACAAAATCAGTCTCAGTAAGTTTAAGAGGATCTAAAACTTTAGAGGAAAAGAATTGCTATTCAGGGTGTGGTGGCACTTGCCTTTCATCTCAGCACTGGGTGTTACAAATACTTCCTTCCAAGATTAAAACCTTCTATTTTGGAGAGAAGCTCACTAAGACACAGAATGTTTACATGAATGTGAAACAATGGGATGGTCTAAGGGGAAGTGAGACCTTCCAGGATACAGGAAAGCTCCTTAAGACAACTCAAATAGCTTCAGGAAGTTCCTGAAATTGATTAGACTCTATAGGCTCCTTCCTCTACATTCATGTATATAAGCTATAAGAACTGCTGAGAGACATTCTCAGACAAGTTGAGATGCCTAGAGGAGGTCAGGCTAGCAGAGTTGCCTGGAAAGGACACTCTCAAACCTGTTGAATGTGCACAGCTGTGCAATGTGCTCTAAGTTTCCAGCTTTTGTGAGCTGTCACACATGCTTGGGTTGAGCTTTGGTGATGCAGTTGTCTTTGAGTCTTATCTGTGTCTTATTTTTTGGTTATAAACCTAGCCTTTAATGACTGATCCATTTCTCTGGCCCCTATCTGTTTCTTCAAGTAACCCCTTACCCATATTCTCGTGAGTAACCCCAATTAAACTCACTGGCTCACCAAGTTGCACTTGGTGATGTCCTTACTTTGCTCTGTTGCTAGCTCCCCATCTGGGATGAGTAGACTTTCATTTACATCTCCCTAGGAATAGTGTCACACAACACTTGGAGGGCAGAGGTCAGCCTCGTCTACATGGTGAGTTCCAGACTAGCCAGAGCTACACTGTCAATAAAAATGTTTTTATTACATTTATTTATTGTGTGTTATGTGCTTGTGAACACCTCATGATGGTGGAGGTCAGCAGGTAACCTGTTGGAGTCGGTTTTGACAGGTCATAATCAGGCCAAAGTCAAAGAAAATAATATAAAGCAACCAGAGGAAAATTATAAGTCATGTACAAGGCAGTATTTAAATGACTAGGGATTTATCATCTGAAGCCATGAGGGCCACAAGTAACATATTTTGGTGTTGAAAGGTCGGTCTAGGAGCTGAGAAGGTAGATCAGTGGTAGGGCAATTGCCTAGCATGCATGGAACCCTAAGTTCAATTCTCAGCACTACAAAACAGAGACAAAAAAAATAATAAAAATTGTGAATCCACAATTCTACATATAATGAAATGTCTTTCAGGAATGAGTATAAAATAAAGATATTTTGAAGTTAAAGGAAAAAAAGCAAGGGCATTAGCAGCAACAGAATTGCTCTGGAAGAGATGAAAAGAGATTATTTTCATACAGGACAAAAACTGGTCCTGGAGGGGATTTAAGAACCTCAGGAATGAGCTAGCAAAAGTAACAGACATAACAAACAACTGGGTAAGAGATCCTATTTCTTTTTTACTTTTTACTCTTATGTTCTTTGAAACATGTATGACAGACACTCAAGGGCTGGAGATATGGGTCAGTGGATTAAAAGCACTTGCTGGGCAACTCTGACCCTAGGTCCATTTCTAGACCCCACACAGAAAAGTCAGAGGCAGTGGCTGCATCCACAATCCCGCTCCAGAATTCCTCCAGTAGGATGGGAGACAGAGACAGAAGGCTCCTTGCTCAGGAAATAGCAAGAGAGACTGTGCCTCAAAAACAAGGTGGAGGAGAAAGCCTACTTGCAAAACATTTTCCTCTAACCTCCACACAGGTATGTAGCATACATGCACTCGTCCAACACATATGTATGTGTGCATACTAAATAATCTTAAAATAGGTATGGGTACTGAATGCAAAATTTATGAAACCGTCTAACAATTTTTAAAATTAGCTTTATCTTAGAACCTGCTTTAGATTCTTAGGCAGTTTTTAGTGTGTCAGACAAAACACATGTTAGCAGCATAACACAGAAAACCTTGGGGGGATGGACTTATATGATAATGAGTTTCCTACCTGTCACTAGAACTGATAAAATATTAATTCTAAGATGAATGTAAAAAGTTCAGTGTACGTAGTGTGTAATAATGTGTGCATACAATCTAGTGTATAGTGTATATATGCATGGGTGTGTGTACTTTTGTACATATATACACGCATGTATAATATATTCACATGACTGTAGTGAACATAATTGCTTTATTGACTGATTTTCCAGCAAGCACATCTATTTTTTAATACATATGTGTATGTATAGCTAAAGAGAGAGATTCTTAGAGAAACCATTAGATATCCTACTATGCAAAAATAAAATTAAACATTAAACAATATGATGCACGATTAAGAAAAACAACAGAGACAGATATTGGAGTTCAACCTGAAGACCAGAGAAGCAAAGCAACTAGTCACTGGCTCTTATCTCAACCTCAGTCCGAAAATGGAGATCCTGCCTCCAGGAAACCTCAGAATAAGACTGAGAGCTGTCTCCTCCCATTTTATAATCCTCTCTAGTTCTGGGATTAAGGGCATGTACCACTACTGCCTGGTTTCTATGGTAAACTAATGTGGCTGCTGGGATTAAAGGTGTGTGTCATTGCTGCCTGGTCTGTAAGGCTGGCCAGTATGGCTGTTTAAGTTTTCTGATCTTCAGGCAAGCTTTATTTATTAAAATACCAAATGAAATGCCACTGTAGCAATGTCCAATCAACTCAAAAGAAAGAGCAACCCAATGAGATAGTTCGACAAATAAAGACTCTTGTTGGCAAACTGGATGATCTGAGCTAAATCCCTACAACCCACAAGATGCACGGAGAGAATCTACTCCTGTGGGTTGCCCTCTGACCTCCACACATTCATCATGGCATGTATATACATATGCACATAAGCACACATGATAAATAAGTAAAAAATGTGATTAAAAGTTCTTAAAGAGGGCTGGAGAGATGGCTCAGTGGTTAAGAGCATTGCCTGCTCTTCCAAAGGTCCTGAGTTCAATTCCCAGCAACCACATGGTGGCTCACAACCATCTGTAATGAGGTCTGGTGCCCTCTTCTGGCCTGCAGACATACACACAGACAGAATATTGTATACATAGTAAATAAACAAATAAATATTTTTTTTAAAAAGTTCTTAAAGAATGCAAAGAAAAATCATGAAGCAAACAGAAAACAGTGCACAAAACGATAAACTCAAACCAAGCCTTTCAATCATCACAAGAAATATAAATGATTTAATCACACTAACTTAAAAGGCAAAGACTACCAGGTAAGTTTTTCTTTTAAGGGCATGACTTTTAAAATTACTTTAAGTAATTTTAAAAATTCAAGAATCAAAAAAGATATGCTGTGTGAACATTAATTAAAAGAAGAGTGATGTGATTGTGTTAATGTCGGAAAAAATTATTAGAGAAAGAAATTATAATTTGAATAAAAATAGATATTATGTGATGATAAAAACCCAACACAGAGGGGACCCAGTTCAGTGGGTAAAGGTGCTTGCCACCAAGCCTGATGATTTGAGTTCAATACCCAGAACCCACATGGTCAAAAAGAACTGATTCCTGAACGTCATTCTCTAACCTCCACTTTCACACTGTAGCAAGTATACACACACACGCATACATGCACACAAATACACACACATGCACACACATACACACACTCACACATAAGAATAAAAATAAGTTTTTAAAAATTAATTAACTAAAATGCAATATAACATAAAGAAATACCAGCTAGTGGTGGTGGCACACACCTTTAGGCCTAGCACTCAGGAGGCAGAAGCAGGTAGATCTCTGTGAGTTTGAGTCCAGCCTGATCTACAGAGCGAGTTCCAGGACAGCTAGGGCTTTTACACAAAGAAACCCTGTCTCAAAAAAATATAAAGAAACACCAACATAGCACTTTTAGTTTACTTTATTTATTATTAGGGTGTGGGTGGGTGTGACATGTGTGAAGAGCATACGTATGTCATGGCACACATATGGAGATTAGAGGACAACTTACGGAGTTAATTCCCCACTAAGATTCTCTCCTTTACCTTTGTGTCAAATCTAGGGATTGAACTCAGGTTATCCAACTTGTATGACAGATGCTGTTACCCTGAGTCATCTTGCACAGTTTTAAACATGAATATAACCCAAAGCAGAACCTCAAATTCATGAAGCCCAAATGGACAGAACTTAAAGGAGAAACAGAAGAAATCAATGTTCTGGTTGGAAATTTCAGTGTTTCTCTCAGTAGAACAAGTGGTCAGAAAGCAACAAGGACGTAAAAGAATTCAACATCAATGTGTAAAGCCTATCACACACAGCCAGACTATACAACATATAACATATGTTCTTTCTTTATTTTCATAGGGATTCTCCTGTAGCTCAGGCTGACCTTAATCTCACTATGTAGCTGAGGATGACCTTGAACTCCTGCTTCTCCTGTCTCCATCTCCCAAGTGCTGGGATGACAGGCATGCCCCACTATGCCTGGTCTGTGGTGCTGGGAATGAAACCCAGGACTTCATGCAAACTAGGCAAGCATTCTACCAACTAAGTTATATCACTACCTAAATTTTGTATTTTTTGTTTTTATTGAGCTATATGTTTTTCCCACTCCTCTTCCTTCCTCCCCTCTCACCTTCCACCCTTTCCCCACGCTCCCAGTTTACTCAGGAAGTCTTGTCTTTTTCTCCTTCCTAGGTGGATCCATGTATGTCTCTCTTAGGGTCCTCTTCGTTGCCTGGGTTCTCTGGGGTTGTGGACTGTAGGCTGGTTACCCTTTGCTTCATGTCTAACATCCGCTTATGAGTGAGTACATATTATATTTGTCTTTCTGGGACTTCACTCAGTTTTTTTTTCCTAGTTCCATCCATTCGCCTGCAGATCTCAAGATGTCGTTATTTTTACCACTGTGTAGTACTCCACTGTATAAATGTAACACATTTTCCTTATCCATTCTTCAGTTGAGGGGCATCTTGGTTGTTTTCAGGTTCTGGCTATTATGAATAATGCTGCTATGAACATAGTTGAGCAAATGTCCTTGTGGTATGATTGAGCATCCTTTTGGTATGTGCTCAAAAGTGGTATTGCTGGGTCTTAAGGTGGATGGATTCCTGATTTTCTGAGAAACTGCCATACTGATTTCCAAAGGTGCTGTTCCAGTTTACATCCCCACCAGCAATGCAGGAGTGTCACGTTTACCCCACAACCTCTCCACCATAAGTTGTCATCAGTGTTTTTGATCTTGGCCATTCTGACAGGTGTTAAGATAGAATCTCAGAGTTGTTTTGATTTGCATTTCTCTGATGGCTAAGGAAGTTGAACATTTCCTTTTGGCCATTTGAGATTCCTCTGTTGAGAGTTTTCTGTTTAGGTCTGTACTCCATTTACCCTATTTTTTATTGGATTATTTGTTCTTTTGATGTCTAATTTCTTGAGTTCTTTGTATATTTTGGAGATCAGTTGTCTGTCGGATGTGGAGTTGGTGAAGATCATTTCCCATTCTGTAGGATGCTGTTTTTGTCTTGTTGACTGTGTCCTTTGCTTTACAGAAGTTTCTCAGTTTTGGGAGATCCCATTTATTAATTGTTGCTCTCAGTGTCTGTGCTATTGGGGTTATATTTAGAAACTAGTCCCCTGTGCCAATGTGTTCAAGTGTACTTCCCATTTTCTCTTCTATGAGGTTTGGTGTGGTTGGTTTTATATTGAGGTTGTTGATCCATTTGGACTGAGTTTTGTGTATGTCGATAAATATGAATCTATTTGCATTCTTCTATATGCTGACATTCAGTTATGCCAGCACTATTTGTTGAATATGTCTTCCTTTTTTCATTTTATAATCTTAGCTTCTTTGTCAAAAATCAGGTGTCCATATGTTGTATGAGAGGCTACTTGTTTGTTCCTGGCCGTCCAGACTCGCAAAATAGCCACATAGAAACTATATTAATTATGAGCCAGGCGGTGGTGACACACGCCTTTAATCCCAGCACTTGGGAGGCAGAAGCAGGAGGATCTCTATGATTTCGAGGCCAGCCTGATCTACAAGAGCTAGTTCCAGGACAAACTCCAAAGCCACAGAGAAACCCTGTCTCAAAAAATCAAAAAAAAAAAAACTATATTAGTTAAACCACTGCTAGCTCTTAAATATTAATTTACCCTATTTCTGTTCATCTGTGTATCATCACGAGTCTGTGGCTTACCAGGTAAAGTTCTGCCATCTGTCTCTGGAGGGGCTACATGGCATCTCTCTGACTCCGACTCCTTTCTCCCAGCATTCAGTTTAGTTTTCCCTGACTAGCTCTGCTCTACCCTATCACAGGTCCAAAACAGCTTCTTTATTGACCAGTGGTATTCACAGCATACAGAGGGGGAATCTCACATAATTCATAGGTGTGTGGATTGCTATCTGGGTCTTTGATTAGATTCCATTAGTCTTCCTGTCTGTTTTTATGCCAGTACCAAGCTGTTTTCATTACTGTAGCTCTGTAATAGAGTTTGAAGTCAGGGATGGTGATGCCTCTAGAAGTTCCTTTATTGTATAGGATTGTTTTGGCTATCCTGGGCTTTTTGTTTTCCATGTGAAGTTAAATATTGTTCTTTTGAAATCTGTGAAGAATTTTGCTGGGATTTTGATAGATAATGCATTGAATCTGTAGATTGCTTTTGGTAAGATTGCCATTTTTACTAGGCTAGTCTGACCTAGCCAAGAGCATGGGAGATCTTTCCATTTTCTAATGTCTTCTTTGGTTTAAAGTTCTTGTCACACAGGTTCTTCACTTGTTTGGTTAGAGTTACCCCAAGATATTTTACGTTATTTGTGACTATTGTGAAGCATGATGTTTCTCTGATTTTTTCTAAGCCCATTTATTATCTGTATATAGGAGGGCTACTGGTTTTTTTTTTTTTAGTTAATCTTGTATCCTGCTACATTACTGAAGGTGTTTATCAGTCATAGGAGTTCCCTGATGTAATTTTTGGGGTCACTTATGTATACTATCATATCATCAGCAAATAGTGAAAGTTTAACTTCTTTTCCAATTTGTATCTCCTTGATCTCCTTTTGTTGTCTATTGCTCTAGCCAGAACTCCAAGTACTATGTAGATATGGAGAGAGTGGGCAGCATTTTCTTGTTCCTGATTTTAGCAGGATCATTTTGAGATTCTCTCCATTTAGTTTGATGTTGACTGCTGGCTTGCTGTATATTGCCTTTATTATGTTTAGGTATGTTCCTTGTATCCCTGCTCTCTCCAAGACCTTTATCATGAAGGGGTATTGAATTTTGTCAAAGGCTTTTTCAGCATCTAATGAGAAGATCATGTGGGTTTTTTTCTTTCAGTCTGTTTGTATGGTGTATTACATTGACAGATTTTCATATGTTGAACCACCCCTGCCTTTTTAGTGTCTGCATAATGTCTGTCGAGGACCTTCTGGCTTTAATTGTTTCCATTGAGAAGTCAGATGTAATTTTGATAGGTCTGTCTTTATATGTTACTTGGCCTTTTTACTTTGCAGCTCTTAATATTCTTTCTTTATTCTGTATGTTTAGTGTTTTGATTATTATGTGGTGAGGGAATATTTTTTTTTTGGTCCAGTCTATTCAGTGTTCTGTATGCTTCTTCAATACTTATTATTATTAGGTTTGGTCTTTTCATGGTGTCCCAGATTTCCTGGGTATTTTGTGTTAAAAATTTGTTGAATTTAGCATTTTCTTTGACCAATGAATCTATTTCCTCTACCATATCTTCAACGCCTGAGAGTCTCTCCTCCATCTCTTGTATTCTGTTGCTTATGCTTGCATCTGTAGTCCCTGATCCTTTACCCAGATTTTCCATTTCCAGATTTCCATCAGTTTGTGTTTTTTGTAATTGCCTTTATTTCAGTTTTCAAGTCTTGAACCATTTCTTTCATCTGTTTGATTGCTTTTCCTTGGTTTTCTTTCGGGGATTTGTTGATTTCTTCCAATTTTTTGTTTGTCTTTTCCTCCATTTCTTCAAGGGAATTTTTCATTTCCTCTTTAAGGGCCTCAATCATCTTCATAAAGTGATTTTTAAGGTTGTTTCCTTCTGCTTCATCTGTATTGGGATTTTTCAGGTCTTGTTATTGTAGAACCACTAGTTTCTGGTGATGCTGTAATGCTCTTTATGCTGTTGAGTGTATTCTTGCCCTGTTGTCTACCCATCTCTTCCTCTAATAGGAACATGTGGAGCCCTGTTTCAGAGGGGTCCCCTTTCCTCCAACTGGTGTAGTTGGGAGCCGTGGCTCCATTGAACACTCCTTTAGGTGTAAACAGAGCAAAGCCTTCAGTGATCATTCCTCAAGGTACCTACGGGCCCAAGGCTCCAATGGTCAGATAATTCTGGAGGTCACCGCTGTCGCTGCAGCCTGCCGTCCTGCGGAGGCTTCTTCTGGTGGCCTATACGGAATCTTCAGATTTTCCTCAGTACGGCATTCTCATCTTGCTTCCTCTGCGTCTGGCTTGCAACTGCTGGCAATGTGGCATTCATAAGCATCTACTGAATCCTCTGACCAAAGGGGACAAGATCCTGTCTCCATGATCCTCAGACCGAATGCCCAAATTTTGCATTTTTAACAAGAGAATTCTTGGGCTGGAGAGATGACTCAGTGGTTAAGAGCACTGGCTACTCTTCTAGAGGACTAAGTTTCAATTCCCAGCACCCACATGGCGGTTCACAACCCTCTGTAATTCAGGTAGATGCCCTCTTCTGGCTTCTGTGGGCACTGCATGCATGTAGTGCATGAATACATAATCAAGGAAAAACACCCATACACATAAAATATAAATAAGTAAAATCTAAAAAAAAGTTCAAACCAAATAATAACAAAGGGGAATTCTATGGTTACAAGTTCAAGTGGAGATGCAGAATCTGGCTCAACAGACTGGAAGGAAATGTATTTCAAATTCCTCGATGCATCAAGCATGGCTGCAAACAGAGCAAAGCAAAACAGAAAATTCTGACTTTGTACCAGATATGTGTAAAATAAGCTAGCCAATATTAAAAGACATTCTTGGAAAATATATAATACATTGAGTTGAAAGTTTCTTCTCTGTAGTCAAAATAGAAATTTTGAAAATTAAAATAGAAAATTTTAGTCAGTTGAAATGTTATGATTCTTTTTAATCTGTTTTTGCTGTTGTTGTTCTAAACAATTTTGGGATTCAGGAGTTAAGAGCATTTACTGCTCTTGTAGAGGACCTGAGTTTAAGTCCCAGCATCCACATTCAGTAGCTCACAGTGCCCCATCTGGCCTCTGCAAGCACTGCATTCATGTGCACGCATGCACGCACGCACATACACAATTAAAAATAAATAAAATTTAAAAATACATGTAAATGTATACATATTACAAACAATGAAAAAGAACCTGTAGGAGGATCTGAACTTCTGAATTTATTTTACTACTTGTTTGTTTGTTTTGTTTTGAGACAGAGCTTCACAGTGTAGTCATTGTCCTGAAATTCATTTTGTGGAGGAAGCTGGCCTTGAGCTCACAGAGACTGAACTGCCTCTGCCTCCCGAGGGCTAATGTTAAAGGCACACACCACACTCAGCCTTTAACCATTGACATGGAATTCTTTTTTTTCTTTTCTTTTCTTTTCTTTTTTTTATTTATTTATTTTTCCATACATTGTTTTGTTTTATTTTTTCCATTCAAGAACATAATTAAAGAAATAAATTTTTTTTTCCTTTCTTCCCCTTCTCCCGGTCCCCTCCCACTACCCCCCACCCCTCCTTCCTCCCCCTTCTTCCTTGAAAGAGGGCATGGTGCTCTGCCCTGTTAGAAGTTCAAGGCCCACCCCCATCCCTCCTGGCCTAGGAAGGAGTGGACCTATCTCTTCTGCATGTATTAACTTTTTGAGAACTGAGTCTTTTTGACATGGAATTCTTTATTTTGTCTTGTTTGGTTGCAGCAACATCACACACTGTAGCCCAACTGGCTTCTAGTTTACGGAAATTAAATTGCTGCTTCTGACTCTCAAGTGCTAGGATTTTGGGTGTGAGCCACCACACCCAGCCGGTCTTAGTTCATAAAATAAAAACTGAATTTGTTTGTTTTACTTTCTACGTATGAGGTTTTGCTTGCATGTATGGCTGTGCGCCATGTGTCTGCTGTCCGTGGAGGTCAGAAGGGGTGTCAGATCTCCTGCAACTGGAATATGGTTGGCCACCAGCTGGTGCTGGAAACTGAACCTGAGTCCTCTGCAAGAACAACAAATGGTCCTAACTGTTGCAGTATCTCTCCGGACTCATAATTTTTTTTTTTAGAGAAAATTATTTTGAGGTCAAGAAACAAAATAATTAAATAATTAAATAATTAAAATAGTTATGAGAACTGTGTTAAAAGATTATGAGGAAAAATTTTCAGCATTTTATTGTGATAATTTATTTATTTGTGTGTGGGTGCACTTGTGTGAGGGTCAGAGGACAACTCTCAAGGCTTGGATCTCTTCGTCCGCCATCTGAGGATCGAACTCAGGTCGCAGAGCTTGGCAGCGAATGCCTTTACTGAGCAGCAGAACCATCTCATGGACCCAGCAGCACATTTTTCACAGAAGAGTTGATTTGAGCCGGGCAGTGGTGGCACAGACCTAGCACTCGGGAGGCAGAGGCAGGTGGATTTCTGTGAGTTCCAGACCAACCTGGTCTACAAGAGCGAGTTACAGGACAGGCGCCAAAGCTACAGAGAAACCCTGTCTCCAAAAAACCAAAAAAAGAAAGAAAAAAGAATTTATTTGATCTTGAAATAATCAGTCTTAAATTGCTGCCGTCCAAGTGAAATAGCATCCATCAATCCATCATTCATTCTTGTGTCAACTCACCAATATTGAATTTAAAGGAATATCGCATCGATCAAGAAGTGTTCTTAAATTTATCAACATCAACAAAGAATTCTCCAAGTTTTATTTTAAGCTCTGTAACCAGCTTACAGAGCTCTGCTGGGTATGATTAAAACCTTGCGTACCCCGATTCATCTCAGGAAAAATGTGCAAGGCAATGTTTGTTGTAGTAAGAAAAATATTCAATTTCAATAATAAATGTTAAGCCTGATATCTAAGAGCTAAATAAACGTTTCTTTCCCTTGGGGCATTAAGTTTAATACTTTCATCTGTTATGTGGTATCAGTGAGAAACCTAAATCCCAGGCCTTTTTGTGTCTTTGATCATTGAATATCAAGCAATTCTCTTTCAATGCAAGAAAATTCTGAGTGGCAGCGAACAGCTCAGGAACCCTTTGTAACACTCTGCAATCTGCCCGGATGCATTAGCCAAGGACATGTGTTCACTACTGCCATTGCTCTATTTCTCTTGTGGCATTTCTTTGACAGATATAAATGATGAATATGTGTGTCTAATTATGCATAATAGTCATGATTATTTTTTAGACAAGTTAATTTTTTTTTACTATGAAAGTAATTTGAGATAAAAACGTGACAAAAGGATTAATTGATTGCAGCCAGGAGTGTGGCTCAGTGGTAGAGCACCTGCCTAAAACCTCCCAGTGAGGGGCTGAGGTGTGGCTCAGTGGTAGAGCACCTGCCTAGAATCCCCCAGTGAGGGGCTGAGGTGTGGCTCAGTGGTAGAGCCCCTGCCTAGAATCCCCCAGTGAGGGGCTGGGGTGTGGCTCAGTGGCAGAGCCCTGCCTAGAATCCCCCAGTGAGGGGCTGGGGTGTGTTTGTGGCTCAGTGGCAGAGCCCCTGCCTAGAATCCCCCAGTAAGGGGCTGGGTGTGGCTCAGTGGTAGAGCCCCTGCCTAGAATCCCCCAGTGAGGGGCTGGGGTGTGGCTCAGTGGCAGAGCCCCTGCCTAGAATCCCCCAGTGAGGGGCTGGGGTGTGTTTGTGGCTCAGTGGCAGAGCCCCTGCCTTGAATCCCCCAGTGAGGGGCTGGGGTGTGGCTCAGTGGCAGAGCCCCTGTCTATCATATGCAAGGCCCCACATTCCAATCATAGCACCATAAAACACTAATTATGCATTTAAAGTTTGACTCAAATTTTATGACTGTAGTTATAATAACAATAATACAGTTTTTTAAAAGTTTATAAATTGAGTCTACAGAGATGGCTCAGTGAATTAAGGTGCTTACTACCAAGACTGATGAACTGGGTTCAAACTCTGGAACTCAAGTAGTAAAGGGAAGAAACCAACTCCTGAAAGTTGTCCTCGGGCCTCCACATATGTGGCATCACACACACACACACACACACACACACACACACACACTATTCCAGGCTGGCCAATATGGACTCCAACTCATGGCTTTAGCATTTGAAGTGTTCGCATTGCAGGCATAAGCTGCTACATCTGACTCAGGTGTGTGATTTTAGGAACAATGAAGAGACTCAGTGGGCAAAAGTACCTGGTGTGCAAGCCTGGCCTGAGCCACAACCCTAGGAGCCATGCCGGAAGGAGGGAGCCAACTCTCAAAAGTTGTCCTCTGACCTCCACACATATGCCATGGCACACACACCCCTCACACTGATACTAAACAGAGACAAATAAATTTAAGTAAATAAATAAAAACAAACTTTGAAGTTAATGCTGATTGATACACCTGTTTGCCTGGCAGAAACTGGGACCCTATAGTCAAACGCCATTCAGTATTTAAAAAAGAAACAATTAGAGTAAAATTGATTTAGTATATGCAATCTGTTCTATCCAAAATATTATTCTAGCATGTATTCAGCATAAAGGATCAGAAATGATCCAAAAACAATCTATATAAAAATCTTTTACTTTTACTTTTTTATATTTTATTTTTTACATATTTTAATTTTTTACATATTGTGGAGGCCCAAAAATGTGAACCTATTTCCACCTTGACCAAAGGCCAGAGAGGTGGAATTTACTTCTGTTCCTTCAAGGTTAATGTGTTTCTACCTCAAACAAAGGTCCCACCTAGTTTAGACCAGAGAGTTCTGCTCGCTCAAGGTTATTGTCAACAGGCGTGGCTAATAGCCAGACCTTGTATTTCAGGAATAGAGAGTAGGTGTGCTTCTACCCCAAACAAAAGTCTAAACTCCAACTAAGTTCCTGGTCCCTTAAGGAGATAAAGACTGTAGCCCACAACCTTCAACTGGTCTCTTCATTTCCTTGTATCATGTTAATGCAGTTTTTTTATCTTACTCCTACCTTTTGGGGTCGGGGTATTTAAAGCTGTTGGAAATTAGACATGGGCGATTTCAGTATTCACTGGAACTCCCTCCCGGTACTATCCTGTTTCAGTTTTATTATTTTTACTCACATCTTCATCCTCCCTTTACTATTTTTCTGATCCCCACACCCCCTACCCCGGCAACAGGTATTTTTGTGGAGACTGATCCCCGACAACATATTAATCCCAGTTCCCCCCTCCTTCCCCTCCTGCTCTCCCCCACCTTCTCTTCACAATAGCATAGCTTTTTTTTCACCCCAGCATTCAGGACACATTTCCCTGTGAGTACAAGGCCAGCCTGGTCTACACAGCAAGTTCCAGGTCAGCCAGAGCTACATGGTGAGACCCTGTCTCAAAAACAAACAAACAAACAAATAAAAATTCAGGAATAAAAAAAAAGTTAAAAGAATTAGAAACAAGCCAGGTAGTGGTGGTACAGGCCTTTAATCCCAACACTTGAGAGGCAGAAGAAAACAGATTTCTGTGAGTTTGAGGTCAGCCTGGAGTTCAAGGACAGCCTGGTCTACAGAGCAATTTCCAGGACAGCCCAGGCTACACAGAGAAACCCTGTCTCGGGGGAAAAAATTAGAAACCAATGGTTTTGCTTTGTTTTCTATGTGTATTCCTACTTTTCAGCATTTGGCATCTAGTTTGTGGTTAGAATTCATCTGTGTTCAACACATACAGTGGCATCAGAAATACGTCATCTGTGTTTGGATTTCATGAAAGTTTGGTGGAAGGTAGGCAATGGCGGCACACATCCTTGAGCCTGGCACTTTAGAGGCTGAGGCAGGAAGAGTTTTCCAAGTCGGCCTGGGCTGCATTTAAGACGCTATCTCCAAAAACACCCTGCCCTGCAACAAAACAAAACCTACTAAAAATTGAAATTTCATATCACGTTGCTGACTGGTTCCAGTTGCTTAAAGTTTTTAGGATAAATGAACTGAGCATCAAGCAAAGATTTTTCTTTATTGTTTTCCTCCACAAAGAGCACCGCCACACTTTTTTTCCCGTGTGTGTACTTGCGTGTGAGGTGTATGCACACAGGTGCATTTGGCAGACGCTTGAGAAGGGCGTCCAACATCCCGCTCCGCCAGTCTCCACTTGATTCCTTTGAGACAGGGTCTCCCATGAAACCCGGAACCAGACTGGAGGGCAGCGAGCCCCAGCGACCCTCCTGCCTCTGCCCAGGAACGCTGCTGTCACATAAAACCATACCCAGCTTTTCATGTGAATAACAGGGATTTGAACTTGGGTCTTCGCACTTCAGCAGCAAGTGCTTCCACCTACCGAGTCCTCTCCCAGCTCAGCACATCTTTTGTTTTAGTTTATTTAAAAATTTTTAAACTAATTTATATATCGGTATGTGTGAATGTATGCAGCATGTGTGGAGGTCAGAGAGCAGCTTGCAAGAGATGGTTGTTTCTTTTTAAACCTGGGGGTTCCAGGAATCAAACTCAATATGTCGGTGTTGGCGGCAAGCACCTTCACCCACTAAACCTTCTCACTGGCCCTCATAATTTAAAAGTGTATGTTGTGAGATATACTGCACTGTGTGAAGGTGTATTGGTGTGATTGGCGTAATAAAAAGCTGACCGGCCGATAGCTAGGCAGAAGGTATAGGCGGGATTTCTGGGGAGAGAAAGAAGGATGGGAATTGTAGGCATACAGAGAAGCTAGGAGACAGGGAGAAGAAACAGGACGTGCAAGATGGAAGAGAGGTAATGCCACATGATTGAGGGTAGATTAATATAAATGAGTTAATTGAAGTTATAAGAGCTAGTTAGGAATAAGCCTAAGCTATAGACCAAGTTTTCATAATTAATGTCTCTGTGTCATTTTTTTCGTGAGCTGGAATCCCAAAGAAAAATTCATCTACAAGTATATACATATTCTCTCTCTCTGAATAATATATGATATAATCTCTGATCCATATGCCTACTTCCAGCAGTACTGAAGGAAATGCAAACTGATTTTTGTTCTTTTGCTTCCAGACCTGGTCTCTTGTAGCCCAGGCTAGCTTTGTCTTTACTATGCAACTTAGTGTGCTGTAGAAGTTTTTCATTGCTCTGGTTAAGCCCAACCAGGCTATATAGTAAAATTCAAGACCATTCTAGACCATGTAATGAAACCCTGCCTCAAAAGACAAAAGATCTTTAATCCCAGCACTTG
The DNA here is from genome assembly GCA_004026605.1 of Ondatra zibethicus. Classification (NCBI taxonomy): domain Eukaryota; kingdom Metazoa; phylum Chordata; class Mammalia; order Rodentia; family Cricetidae; genus Ondatra; species Ondatra zibethicus. The sequence goes on along the minus strand of PVIU01005350.1, from coordinate 32,139 downwards.
GGAGGCAGAGGCAGGTGTGTCTCCATAAGTTCAAGGCCAGCCTGATCTACAGAGTGAGTTCCAGGACAGCCAGGCAACATAGAGACTCTGACTCAAGAAGATGAGAGAAAGAGAGAAAGGGGATTGGCGTGGGAAGAAGCATCTCACCAAATAGAGCTTTTGGATAAAGAGACTGAAGACTGAAATCCTAAAAAGGACCCAGCACAAATGATGTCACTAAAGTGCTCAGCAAGAGAAATAAGTAAAATCTCAAAGAGACCCTACAGATATGAAAAACTCATGGGCCAGAGCAATGGCAAAATGGAGAAGGGAACTTGCCACCAAGCCTGTCACCTGAGTGGCCTAACAACGTGAGTCTAATCCCTGGGACCCATGTAGTGGAAGGGGAGAACTGACTCTCCACAAGATGTCCTCTGACCTCTGCACACACACTGTGTCCCGTGCAGACGCAAACAAATAAGTAAAGGTAATTTTTAAAAAAGAAAAATTCTATGAGATAAAAGTCAGCCAAAAGCTAAGGTGGTGGCTAAGATGGATGAACGGAAGAGTTAAATGATCGTGAAGGAAGGTAGAAAATTGTAGTGACCCGAGTAATGTCACAGAGCACAGGAGGGCGTGTGTAGGGAGAGGCGCCACCCTAGCCCAGGAGCAGTGGGTGGCTGCTGGGGTCAGCGTCCTTGCCCTTCCGTGGTGTGTGCACTAGCAAGCTGCCTGGACAGGTGTGAGGAAGCCGAACTAAACTTAGAGGGTTGCTAACAAAGAGAGGAGCCATTGCTGGAAGAAAGGCTGGGGAGGTGAGGGAGGAATGGGGTATGACCAAGGCACATTACACGTGTGCTTGAGATGATCAAAGAATGAATTCAAAATTAATTGTTTTGAAACACTGAGTCTCAGAGGGAGAAAGCCAGCATGTCGGTCCATGCCTCTAGCCTAACGCTGAGGAAGCTGAAACAGGAGGATTGTTGCCAGTTCAAGCATATCCTGGGCTACAGTTTGAGATCCTGACTCAACAAACAAACAAGCAGGGCTTTAGTTAATTGTTCCTTTGAGCCTGGAGGTATCTTTCCTTACTCTGTCTTATAGTAATCCCAGCACTTGGGAGGCTGAGGCAGGAGGATTGCTGTGAGTTTGAGGTCAGGCTACTGGGTTAGAGTGAGATCCAATCTCAAAAAAAATCCGACAAAACAAAGCACTCAAAAAAGGATTTAAAACCACAGTGGGGGGGGTGTGTGGTTGGCTAGCTGGCTCAGTGTGTAAGGGAGCTCGCCGCCAAAACTGATGAACTGAATATGATCCCTGGGACCCACATGGTGGAAGGAGAGAACCGACTCCCAGAGGTTGTCCACTGCCGGCCACATATGGCATGCATTCACCTCACACACACCAACTAAATGTGCAGAGAAAATCAAATAACAGCAACAATAGCAATTAGACATGAGATTGATGGAGAAACAGGACACATACCAAACTAGTCCTAACAAATATTTCTAGAACATTCTGCCCGTCAACAGCAGGGTAGAACATTCTTCCCAAATGTGCATGGCACACTCCCCAGTGTAAATTATATGGTAGGGCCATAAAATGAGCCTCAGTAAGCTTAAAAAGAATGAAATCGTACCAAATATGTTTTCCGAAATGGCATGAAATTAGAAATTAATAACAGAGGGTATTTGGAAAACGTACAAGCATGTGGAAATGGAACAGCGCACTCCTAAACGACCGCCCTTGGAAGAAGACATCACGAGACAAGTTAGAAACGCTGCGAGATGTATGAAGACAAAACATGGCAGATGGGAGTTCATGGGATGCGGAGAAGGCCTGGCCTGAAGTGAAAGGGATGGCTGGGACAAGAGGAAGCCAGGCACAGTGGCACATGTCTGCAGTCTCAGCTGACCAGGTGCTGAGGCAGGAGGATAAGGAGTTTGAGGATATTAAGTCCCAGACAGAGGAGAAGGAGAAGGGAAAGGAAGAAAAAGGGAGGGGGGAGGATAAGGAAAAGAAGGGAAAAGGAGAGGAAGGGAAGGGAGAAGAGGGGGGAGAAAAGGGGAGAGAAAGAGAAGGGGAGGCAGGGGAGACAGGACAGGGGAGAGAAGGAGGGAAAAGAAGGGATATAAAGGGGAGGGAATGGGAAAGGAAGGAAGGGGAAGGGAGGGGAGCGGAGGGAAGGGAAGAGGAGTGAGACTGAGGGTAGAGGAAGGGAGGAAGTGCAGGGGAGGGAAGGGGAAGAGAGAGAAGGGGAAGGAAGGAAAGAGCCTATATGCCTCAAAACACAAAATCAAGAAAATGAAGGAACACCCTACAGAGTGGAAGAAAATACTTGAAGACCCCATATCTGCCAAGAGTCCAGGACGCAGAATCCACAAGGATAAAACAACCAAACCGGCTTCTAAGTGGTCCAAGCTACAATTGTGAGTTCCACAAGAAAGACATATGCCCATCCCCGAGCACACAGAAGACATGCAGCGCCATCCATCATGAGAGACTTGCAAATCCAAACCACACGGAGATGCCGCTAGGACCAACCAGGGTGACTCCGAGCTAAACAGCACACAGTAACATGTGTTGCATAAGACGGTGCAAGCCAGGAGTAGGAACATGAGAACTGTAACACGCCATCTCCTCACTCACCCCCCTCTGACACGGCAAGGCCCAAGAACACACATAGTCATACAAAAATACACAAGTATTCATAACAGTGCACTTCACGAATAGCCAAAAGGTAAAATGAGATAATAATGATGATAATAATGACAACCTTGTCTTTGGCCATTTGCGGTTACTGTAACAGGATGCCACAGACTGGGTGCTTTATAAGGAACTGAAATGTGTTTGGCTCGGAGTTCGAGGGGATGAAAAGGATGAGGGCACAGTGCCGGCATCTGCTCCACAGCTGGGGAGGGCTTTATCATTGCGTTATCCCAGGAGAGAAGACAGAAAGGGCAACGTTACAGGAGGGGGGAAGAGAGGGACCTCAATCTCCTGGCCTGAAGCCTTGTTGTGTTTGTGTGTACGGGTGCACGTGTGTGTTCATGGACGTGCAGGAACAGGGGTACACATGCATGTACATACACAGAGAGGCCAGAAGACAACTGTATAGATTGTTCTTCAGCTGCCATAAGCCTTGTGTTGAGTCAGGGTATCTCACTGACCTGGAACGTTCTAGAACCGGCTGGCCAGCAAGCTCTAGAGAGCCACACTGACTGTGGAAGTCCTTTGAGATACAAAGTTTTCTTAAAAGATAATTGGTTATAAGCCGGGCGGTGGTGGCGCACGCCTTTAATCCCAGCACTCGGGAGGCAGAAGCAGGTGGATCTCTGTGAGTTCGAGACCAGCCTGGTCTACAGAGCTAGTTCCAGGACAGGCTCCAAAGCCACAGAGAAACCCTGTCTTGAAAAACAAAAAACAAAAAACAAAAACAAAAACAAAAAAGATAATTGGTTGTCTAGAGCAAAAAATCAGTCATGATTGGATGTCTAAATAAAAATTTCCAGAACTGATTGACAGGCATGGTGGTACAATACACACCTATAATGCCAGCCTTCTGGAGGCTGAAGCAGAAGGATCATGAGTTCAAGTCCAGTCTGGGCCACGTAATGAGCTCATGGTTCAAGAAACAAAACAAAACCAAACCTAAAAATGTTTTTAAAAAAAATAAAAGAAAAAAAAATCTCTACAAAAATGTTTTCTGGCCTCCACACTCCCACCATAGCTCAATAACAATAAAAAATAAAATTGAGAACAATAGAATAAGAAGTAGTGTAAAAGGCTGGAGTGGAGGGAGGGGGGAGCTGTTCTGAAATCCTCGCTCACGTGGGAAAAGTCGATGGTGCGAAGCCACACAGAGCAGCACCCCGATGCGCTCTCATGACCGATGAGACTCGAAAACAATACAGCCATGTGGGAAAGGCGTTGGCACTGGGAAAATAAATGAGATAAAACAACAGACATCACCAGAGACAATTTCCCTCCACCAAAGAAAGCCATGGCCAAGTCAGGCGGACAAAAGACACCAGGCTCAAGCCTATAATGAAATTGTAAGCCTTAATTAAAACCTTACAGTACCTGGAGGAGTGCTTCATTAGGAAAGAAGCCGGCTCACATCAGTTGCCACCACACTGACCGCCCTCTGCTTACAGTCTCTTCTCCCTGCATCTCCTCCACTAGATGAGACTTCAGTCTTGTGTCCCTGGTGGGATCTAGATGTCTGTTACTGGGTTGAAATTGTGCATATCAATATGAACTAACAGGAGTGTGTGCGTGCCTGTGTGTGTGTGTGTGTGTGTGTGTGTGTGTGTGTGTGTTTAGAGAGGGTCTCACTACGTAGCCCTGGCTGGCCTGGAGCTCTCTGAAAGACCAGACTGGCCTCAAACTCATAGAGAGCCACCAGCCTCTGCCTCCCTAATGCTGAAGACATACAGTAGCATGCTCAGAAAAATCCAAATTCAAAACAAAATTACATAGGGCTGGTGTGGTGGTGCATACCTGTAGTCCCAGCAGTCAGGAGGCTGAGGCAGGAGGATTGCCATAAGTTCCAGACAATCAAACAAAACTTTACAGAACTGTCATTCTTGGTGATTAGTGTTTACAACTTTGCCAAAAGTTCTAAATTATTTTAAAAATAATTTCTTCCAAAAAATAAAAAAATCGAAATTGATGAAGCTAGTTCACAGGGATCAGAAAGCAGAGCTGCTCTTAAAAATAATCCACCCAAAGGTGCTAAGAAAGAAAAGACACACGAGTGTGAAAACACATGCCGAGAGACTGAGGTGGGGTGAGTGGGTGCAAGTTTGAGGTCAGCGGGGGCTATATGGTGAGTTTCAGGCTAGCCCAGCAAGGGCTTGTTTCAAAACTCGGGCTGGGGATGTGGCTTGCCAAGCATTTACGGAGCCCTGGGAACCACCCGCAGTGTAAATCAGGTGCATGCCTGTAATCCCGACACTGAGGAAATGGAGGCAGGGGGATCAGGAATGTGCCATGGGATGATTCAGGGGACAGCCGGGGCTACATGGGACTCTGTCTGATGATGGTGATGTTGATGATGATGGATTGGGAAGACCCTCAGCATACAGAGGTGTGCCCGTATTCACAAGCATGCCACCATCCCATCCAGCGTCAAGAATGGCTGCCACGTGGATTTTCCCATCTGGAAGAAGCAGTAGAGACCTGGCAGAAAGCAAACAAGAGGCTAGGCCAGGAGCCAGGACACCTGGGCATACATTCTGGCTTCCCTCTGCAAGAAAAGATACGCCACCCCCCACTCCTCTGGACCTCACGGCCTTTCCACACAGTGAGGTGCCAGAACCCCCTGGCCTCTGTCCTTTCACCACTGGGGAGGATGCCAGAGTCGTATCAGGCTGGCCAGTGGCTCAGAGACCCATAGCAACCCTTCCCCCTCTGGGGGTTTCCACTTTCCAAGAACGGCTTTCTCTGCCTGCCCTGGCTGCCACGCTCAGGCCATCGGCTTCTCAGCACACAGGCCTGCCTTGTCCCGGAGCCAGTAGCAAGCTCGTGATGTGGTTTCCCAGCCCGAAGCATCTCCTCAGAGTCTCCAGTTCCCATTCTGTCCAGCTGAAGAGAGACACAACCCTTGCAGCCCCAGCCTGTGGTTATGAGGCTCCACACTGGCCGGACAACCTTGGCAACCCAGACCCCATCCTCAGCTAGGACTCAGGTGGACAGGACCTGCCCACCGACCCATCGGTCCACACCTAACTGTTTACAGGGGAGTGTTGGAGCCTTCCTCAGCTGGCTTCAGTTTTTCTGGGCAGGCAGACCATTCCTTCACTCATTTGACACCTTTTTATTTGAGTGGTCTGCGGGTGAACACATGCAGTTCCAGAGAGCTCACATTCCTGAGATATAAGAATGTACAACTATGTACCAAGAGATGCCCTCTGCAGGCGGGGAATTAAGGGATGTTAGCGTTCTGGGGCCAAAACAGAGGAGGAGTGGGTTTGAGTTGAAGGGATCGGGAACTGCAAAGGCCCGGAGGTCACAGCCTTTAAAGACTAGACAAAAATCAATGGCGTTGGAAAGTAGGGACAGGTGGGCAGATGTCTGGCAGAAGGCAAAGACCACTCTTTTCTCAACAAGGACTGTGGTCCCAGGGGCACGTCTCTACTGTTAAAGAGGCCCTGCTGACAGCAGGACAGTATATAAAGAACATCAGCAACCTGTTGACACCCAGGGGCCGTCTGAACCATTGTCATCCCTGCCTCTCTAGGGCTTCAGCTCAGAGGAAGGACTGGTGCCCCCGTGTCCCTGTCAAGCACCACTGGTTTTTGTTGTTGTTGTTATTTTGGTTTTTTTTGTTTTGTTTCTTTTTTTTTTTTTTTTTTTTGGTTTTTCGAGACCGGGTCTCTTTGTGGCTTTGGAGCCTGTCCTGGAACTAGCTCTATAGACCAGGCTGGTCTCGAACTCACGGAGATCCGCCTGCCTCTGCCTCCCAAGTGCTGGGATTAAAGGCGTATGCCGCCACCACCGCCCGGCGGGTTTTTTGTTTTGTTTTGTTTTGTTTTGTTTTGTTGGTTTTTTGAGACAGGGTTTCTCTGTAGCTTTTGGAGCCTGTCTGGAACTAGCTCTTGTAGACCAGGCTGGCATCAAACTCACAGAGATCTGCCTGCCTCCCGAATGCTGGGATTAAAGGCGTGCGCCACCACCGCCTGGCAAGCACCACTGTTTTATGATCTGTGCTCAACGATACTCTTTTAAAGCGCTTTATTGGACTGGTGAGATGGCTCTGTGAGTAAAGGTGCTTGCCACCAAGCCTGAAGACCTGAGTTCGAGTCCTGGGTCTTGTGTGGTGGAAGAGAAACTGTTCTTTCATGCACCTCTCTCTCTCAAATAAAATGGAAAATCAATTGGTCAGCAAATAAGGGGCCTTCCTCATATACCTGTCCATTTAAAGTGCCCCAGCTCAAGCCAGGCACAGTGCTGGATGCCTGGTACTCTCAGAACCGTGGCAGACGAATCGGGAGGATCCAAAACCAAAGGGAGACGGCTCAATAGGCAAAAAGGGCCACCAGACCTGATGACCTGAGCTTGACCCACGTGGTGTAAGGAGAGATTTGACTGCAAACTGCCCTCTGAACTCTACACACATGTCATGCTACACATGCCCCCCCAATAGATAAAGAAAAAAATTATGTAAAGTTCAAATCCAGCCTGGGCTTCAAAGTGAGACCCTGTCTAAGAAGACAAGGCCTGTGTTAGGGGAATCGATCAGAGGATAAAGGAGCTTGCTGCTAAGCCTCAGGACCGAAGTTCCATCCCCAGGAGCCACGTGGTAAGAGAGAACTGACTCTTGCAAGCTGTCCTCTGGCCTCCACGTGTACACTGTGACATGCATACACAGGTGTACGCACATGCATGCATTCATGCATGCACGCACATGCACACACGTCCACACAATTGTTTTAATGTAATACAAATAAAGATAAGCACTGTGAACGTAGAGTTCCTGCCCAGAACCCCTTAGTGAGGAGCCGGGGTGTCCCCCAGTGGTAGAGTATTTACCTGGCATGCTCTCTGACCCGGGGTCCCAACGCTAGCGCATATCTGCTATGTTGCTTGGAGGGAGGATATTCATTTTCTACGTGGAGAGTTAATTCACAGAGAAAGTCTACCCACAAGAGGCCTCTGCACACACTGGGGTAATGGGCAGCAGAGATGAAAGCAGGAAGGTGAGAAACCCAGTGACACAATTTCTGCCTCAGGACACAGCCACACCCTTTTGACTTCTTAGCCACGGAGCCAATACATTCCTGACTTTCTTAAGCAGTTGCTTGTGATCAACACTCACTGAGCCAGCCAGAAGAACTGTAGGCTCAAACCAGAGGTGGGGAAAAGAGGACCTGAAGGCCTCTCCAAGCCAGGATCCTGGACTGACCCTTAGATGCCACCTTCAGCCCTCTCCTCTCCACACTGTGCTGTCCCCACAGCCAATCCATTCATCCCAGGACCAGTGACCAGGGTACCACTGCTGAGGAAGCAGCAATGTCCCATACGTTCTGTTCTCATGACAACCTGTGTGACTTCGATTGCTCTCAAATGCCATAGAAGGGTCACTTAAAAACAAAAGATTTAAGTTGTATTTTCAATCTGTGTGTGCGTGTGTATGTGTGTGCACATGGGTGTAGGTCAGTGGTTCTCTGCCTTCCTAACGCTGCAACCCCTTAATACAGTTCCTTGTGCTGTGGTGACCCCCCCAACTGTAACATTAATTTTGTTGCTATTTCATAACTGTCATTTTGCTCCTGGTATGAATCGTAATGTAAATATCTGTGTTTGCTGATGGTCTTAGGTACCCCTGTGAAACGGTCATTTGACACCAAAGAAGTCACGACCCACAGGTTGAGAACCAGCGGTGTAGGTGCTGCAGAGACCAGAAGAAGGGGTTGATTGCCCTAGAGCTGGAGTTACGGACAACTACGGACAACTACGAGCTGACATGGGTGCTGGGATCAGAGCGTCAGCAAACGCAGTCCAAGCTCTTAACTTCTAAGTCATCTCTCTCCAGCCTTGAGAATGTTACTTTTCCTACCCCTCATTGGAATAGCCCCCGAATCAGCTGCTCTTCGGTTGCTACAGTAGAATACCCCAACAAAAAGCAGCTTCCAGGAGGAAAGGGTTCGTTTTGGCTCACAGCTCCAGTCACTGAAGGGAGTCAAGGCAGGACCGCAAGGCAGGAACCTGAGGGTAGGCCAGCTTGCTATTCCATGCAGTGCTGGACCAAAGAACTCACTCACAAAGAAAGGAACCATGCCCAGCAAGGACCATGGAGGAGGATGCTGTTAGCTGGCTCTCGGGTTGGCTTGTGCCCAGCCAGCTTTCCTACGTAATACAGGACTCGCTGCCTAGGGAATGTTGCCACCCACGGTGGGCAGGACTTCCCACCTCAATGAATGTACTCAAGATGTGTACACAGACATGCCCGCAGGCCAACCGGATGTAGGTCATCCCTCGCCAAGACTCTTCCCTGGTGATTCCAGGTTGTGTCCCATTGACAGTTAAAACTAACTGGCGCTGTGCAGGGAGCTGAGGAACTCTGGGGATGTGGAGCCTAGCTGAAGGAAGCAGGTCACTGGGAGCAGGTCCTTGTGGGTATATTTTCCATAGCTCCTTCCTGTGTCACCCTCTGCTGTCTGGTCTACCAGCATGTGAGAGGCAGCCGCTGCGTGCTCCTCTCACTGCGGACACACGGAGTCACTGCCACCTCCCTGCCTTCCTGGCTATGATGAACTAAACTCACCGAGACTAGGTACCAAAATGACTCTTTCTTAAATTGCTTCTGTCAGGTATCTGGACAAAGTGATAAGAAAAGTACTAACTCTTTCCGTTTCATTTCTGTTGCCGCGATAAAACCCGGACCAAAACAATTTAGGAGAAGCAGGGGAGGGTTGTTTCAGGATACAATTCCAGGATACAGTCCTTCACAGGCAGGGACTTTAAACAGCTAGTCCCATCATATACACAATCAAGAGCAGAGAGAAATGGACGCATGCTTGCTTGTTCTCAGCTCAGCTTCTCCACTCTTACCCTGTTCAGCATACCCCGCCTGGGGAATGGTGCTACCCAGAGTGGGCTGGGATGTTCTAGGTCCATTAACTTAGATAAGATAATCTCCCACAGATAGGGTCCACAGGGCGACCCAATGTAGACAGGTTTTCAGGTGATTCTATGCTGTGTCAAGCTGATATTTAAAGTTAGCCATCACAAAGATCTTCCATTATTTTGTGCTAGGGATTTGGACCCAGGGTCGCAAGTATGCTTAGTGCTGCTTCACTGTGAGCCACATGCATAGTCCAGGAAAGTCCAACAACTCACTGGCCTCCACCCAGGAGATGTGATAGACATTCTGGAGTCCTATTAGAATCAGGCTTTTTGCTTGATTCCTTCTTACTTCCTGCACTGTGCCCTTGATCCCTGTCCATCATCCTTAAGAATATATATGTGTGTACACACACACACACACACACACAGAATCTCAGTATGTAGCCTTGGCTGGCCTAAAACTCACTATGTAACCAGGCCTCGAGTTCATGGAAGATGCTCCCTCTTACATGGTGCAATGAGGAGGAGGGCTCCTAAGGTTTAGAAAGTTCAGGAAGCTTGAAAGTTCACAGGATTCCCAGACCCTCCCCTCCACGTGATGTAAGTGGTAACCAATTGCTGGAGGGCAGAGACTTTTCAGTGGAGTTGCCTACACATTGTGCAGTGAGCTCCAGGTTCCCAGCCTTCAGGAGTCATCACTCATGCTGGCACGGGCTTTCGGCAATGCAAGCTGCCTTGGAGTCATCCATGTGGTCGTAAGTGATTCCTTACCAATACTCCTGTGAGAAGACGCAGTAAACCCATCGATCTCCATGGGTTTAGGTAGAATGGTTTCTTTGGTCTGTCCTGGTTGACTTTAACTGACACTTTGACACGACTTAGAGTCATTTGAGAGGAGAGCCTCAAAGGAGAAATTGCCCTCATCAGATTGGCCTGTGTGCGGGACTGTGAGGGATCGTCTTGATTGTTAACTGAAGTTGGAGGACCCAGCCCACTGTGGGCAGCACCAGTTCGTTAGGTAGGTGACCCTGGGCTGTATAGCAAAGATAGCTAAGCATGAGCCTGCAAGTTAGACGGCAAGCAGCATCCTCCATGGTTCCCGCTGTGTCTCTTCAGCTGTGAACTAAGTTCCCCAGTCAGAGATAACACTGTGTGGAAAAGCAGGCAAGCTTTTCTTCAGGGTCCCGCTGGAGCTCCTGCCCTGACTTCACTCACCGATGGACTGTGAGCCGGAGGTGCGAGCCAAATAAACCCTTTTCTGCCTTACGTTGCTTTTGGCCATGGTGCTTGTCATGGCAACAGAAATGAAGCTAGAACAACCTTGTCAGTGAACAGATATTTGCTCATGTCTCCCCAGGAAAAGGCACACAGCAACCACCACACCCAGCGTGAACTTCAACTTTCAATCCAGCTGGTTGGCTCACTTGAAACCCCGTAATCCCCAAGTTGAGGTCATTGATTCAGTACCAAACCTCCTCTTCCTTGTTCCTTACCCACCCTGCCTCCTAATCCCCAAACACGAGGGTCGATTTCCGCCATTCTGCTATGTCCCTCAAAGGCTTGTGTATTGGATAAGTTGGTCCTCAGAGCGGTGTGGATGACAGGATGTGTAAGAGGTGGAGCACGGACTGGGAATGTGGTTCCGTTGAGGGAGTGCTCTCCAATGCCTTCCAAAACACCATATAAACCAGGCCTGGTGAGCACACCTGGAATCCTGGAATCTGGGAGGTGGAGGCAGGGGGATCAGAAATTCAGAATCATCCTCGGGAGCTTAGTGAGAACGGCCTGGATGGAATACATGAGGCTCTGCCTCGAAAATAATAATGATGATGATGATAAGAAAGAAGAGGTAGGGCTTGGGAAGCATTACGTCATTAGGAGTGGGCCCACAGAAGGGATTAACGTGAGTCTCACAGGCCCCTGGCTGTATCTGGCAAGAAAATTGCTATAAAAGAAGATTGCCTCTCCCTGGCGTGTGCCAGCTTTCTATTCGCTCTGCATGGTTCTTTCACACACATGCTCTGCCCCCATGACGTCATACTCCATGATTGACACAGCCAACAGGACCGTTACCAGAGGCGGAATTAATGAGGCTGCCTGGCAATGGTGAGCATAAAGTATCATTTCTTTATAAGGTATCCAATCTCAAGTATTTTGTGATAGCAACAGAATACAGATGAATACATTCTCCACCTAGAGCAAGTTACTACTCCCATAGATTCTTCCTGTTTATCATCTCATATTGTTGCCCCTTTGTCCCTCTTGGCCTACTTTAAGAAGCACACCAGACAGTGTTTTCTTTGTGTCTGAATATCTGGCTGCAACTTTTCTCTGTTTTGCATCCTTCCATGGCTCCCCACTGTCTCCAAGTTAACAGACTCCTCAGCTTCAGATTTGATGCCTGCCTCAATCCTAGCTCCAAAAGGCCCAGGAACAGAAGTGACCCACACCCACCCCAGCTCCTTGAGAAGACACCATCCCCTGAACCCCTAGCCCTCTCCACTGCTCCATTGCTCCAGGCTGCCTTTCATTCTTCGTTTCAAAACTGAATATTCATAATTCGATTGTTCAGAATTTTCTGGCATTTGGTCATCTCGCCGTCCCATCACTGTGCTGTTTACCCGCGGGTGTTTGTGTTTTGACGGTAGCTAGCCGGCTCTGGATATTGCAATGTTCCCATTGCCTTCCCGTTTCAGGGATCACGTGTGTCCTCCCGTGTCCTCTGACTGCATCTCCTTGGACCTGCTTTCTGAGCCCTCATGTCTGGCAACTGGCTTCCTGGGTAACTTCTTCAAGAAACCATCTGGATGTCTTTAGACTGGGAGCCGGGCCGGAAATCACTCTGCAGGGTCTCCGCTGCCACCACCACCTCCAAGGTTCCTGCAAGCCATCTGGGCCCACGGGGGCAGAACGGCACTCCAGAGTCTGTGCCCATGGAGACACACAGGAGCCTCCCACAGACAAGGCACATGGGGGATGCTCAGTGGGCACCTGTCTGCAAGCAGCCTCTCTCTCTATCGTCTAATGGTGTAGCATGCTCGAAGCTTAATTTTGCTTCTACATCAAAGAAGAAAATCTACATCAAACAAGAAACAACACAGAGAACAGGACCTTACGCTTTTTATAGCTCACCAAGTACTGTCAGATGTGTGAATCCCAGGGTGACTTGGGAATGTCTGGGAGGTGGATTGTGGCGTGATTGCAACCACCTTGCTTTTAAAAAATACTTTAAAAGTTTTCCTGGTGCTTAGAATGGGACATACGGTACTGTGCAGCTGGAAAGAGCTCTACCTCAGAAGTACACCCCAGCACCTCACTGGGGGATTCTGATCACGTGCTCTACCACTGAGCCACACCCCAGCACCTCACTGAGGGATTCTAGGCAGGTGCTCTACCACTGAGCCACATCCCAGCCCCTCACTGGGGGATTCTAGGCAGGGGCTCTACCACTGAGCCACACCCCAGCCCCTCACTGAGGGAAAGATTTTAAGTGAACAGTCTACTGCTGAGCTAGATCTTCAGCCCCTCTTTTATTTAATTTTTTTAACTTTTGAGATAGGGCAGTGATTCTTAACCTGTGGGTCGAGACCCCTTAGGGGGTCAAACAACCCTTTCATGAGGGTCGCCTAAGACCATCAAAAACCAAATATTTATATTATGATTCATAATAGTAGCAAATTTACAGTTATGAAGTAGCAACAAAAATAATTTTATGGTTGGGGGTCAGCACAACATGAGGAATCATATTAAAGGGTTGTAGCATTGAGAAGGCTGAGAACCTCTGAGCTAAATTCTTGCTGTGCAGCCCAGGGTGACCCGAAACTCACTGTGTAAGCCAGGGTTGGCATTGAACTTGCCAGCCTCATACCTCAGCCCTCTTCCTGCCAGGTAGCTGGGGTTTCAGGCATGCACAGCACTGTGTCGGGGCTTGGAGAGCACGCTGGCCACCTCCCCCATCCTAGCTAGACCATGGGGTGGAACAGGAGTTCAAATCCAGACCTTCAGCATCCAGAGCTCCACATATCTGCATTATACACACAGGTACAAGTAAGCATACATGATAAATGCTGCTTAGAATAAAGTCTGAGGGCCATGCGTGATGGCCGGGAGAGCACCTGCCTGGACATGACTCATCACCAGAGCATTTGCCTAGCATCAGGGTACATGTGCATGGTCAGTGCTGCATGGAATCAAGTCCGAGAACAACACAGAATCCCAGGGGTCTCCTGGGCCCAGAGAGCTTATCTGAAGATTAGTTGGGTCATGCCGGATAAGAAACAAAGTCAACAGGATACATACCCTCTCGCATTCCTCTCAACCTGGGCCTCCTTCAGCCTTGCAGGAGGGGCCACTTCCTTTTGTTAAGATGTGGGCAAGCAAGCAGGGGGAGCAGGATGGGGATGTGCAGTGGTGGCGCACACCTTTAATCCTAGCACTTGGGATGCAGAGACAGGCGGAACTCTGTGAGTTTGAGACCAGCCTGGTCTACACAGTTAAGACTCTTACACAGAGAAACCCTGTGTAACAAACAAAGACAAGGTCTGTGTAGCCTAGGCTAGCCTTTGAACTAGCGAGGAAGCTTTAATCCTCCCATCTCTACTGTCCAAGTGTTGGTATTATAAATGTGCAACTACACACCCCCTTTCGTTTAGTGCTAGGGATGGAACCCAGGGCTTTGTGTATGTTAAGCAAGCACTCTACCAACTGAGTGACAGTCTGATTTTGCTATGTTTTGAGTTTTTATTGATGCAGGTCTCATGTAGCCCAGGCTGGCCTAAAACTCACTATTTAGTCAAAGATGACCTTAGATTCCTGCTCCTTCCTGCCTCCACCTCCTGAGGGCTGGGATTGCAGGCCTGTGTCGCAATGCCCAGCCTCAGGGATCACTTACATTCTCCCTGACCTCACTCCACCAACGAGGAAAGCCTGGCAAAGTTCATCCAGGCTGTGGAGTGGACAGAGAGAGTATGAACTCAATAGGCCAGTAGAGAATGACCATCAGGGAGCAGGGTAGGTGTAAGTGGGAGGGGCTTGGCCAGGAACCAGGGCAGAAGCTACACCATCCCACACCAAGCTAAGGGCGAGGGACTTCACAGCCATGGGAAGCTTGAAGGGGGTTCACTATCATGGGTTTCCTAGTCCCTAGCTGTGAAGTTGCTGTGTAGCCAAGGATAACCTTGAACTTCTGATCCACCAGATTCTGCCTCCCAAGTGCTAGGATTGCCCGTGTGCAACTGTCATGCCCTGTTTAAGTGGTTCTGGCGATGGAACCTGGGGTTCAGTACTGATAAGCAAACACCCTAGTAACCGAGCTGCATCCCTAGCTTTCCTGTTGCCTCCCTGATTAAAGCACAGAAAGAACAGATGGACTGGGAGTGTGCTTCGGAAAGCTGGCCCCTCCCCCGAGGAGAAGAGGACACCATGGCCCTTTCAGGGCACTGGGTCCTGAGCCCCTCGGGCGGCCAGCTGTGCTATGGTGCCCGGAATTGGGTTTTGTGCTTGGGCCACATGGGCTGTGGGGGTTAGGCAGGGTAGAGGAGGTTTGTTTCCACTTGGTTTCAGGAGACCGGAGCGAGACGGCTTACTTTTCCACTGCCAAAGCAGAGCCGGTCTGCATTAGGGCAGAGGCGTGAAATCTACCCTAAGAAGTTCCGTGTGTCATCTACATGGCCCTTGTCTCATATCTGGGAGCCTTCCCTGGACCGGGAAAAAGGATTTATATTCTGCCAAGCCTCTTCTCTGGCTCCAGGAGGAGTGCAGAATGATCCAGGGCAGAGCATGGGGCACCAGCTGCCAAGGTTATAGCAACTGACATCTTTGGAGGCAGCTGGAGCCAGCTTGTCAAACCACCTCCTCCAGGAAGCCTGCCTTGCCAGCTATCACCTAACAGAGCCTCATACACCTCCTCCCAATGGTCTGGGCTTTGGATAGTGTTCCTTCCTGTTTACGCTTGGCAAGACTCTGCACCTCACCTAATACCAGTTGTCTCTTATTTATTTGTTTGTTTGTTTTTAGACAAGGTCTCAATGTGTCCCAGGTTGGCTTTGAACTTGCTACTTAGGTGAGGATGATTTTTTTTGGGGGGGGGGGTTTGAGACAGGGTTTCTCTGTAGCTTTTGGTGCCTGTCCTAGAACTAGCGCTTGTAGACCAGGCTGGCCTCGAACTCACAGAAATCCACCTGCCTCTGCCTCCCGAGTGCTGGGATTGACGGTGAGGATGATCTTAACGCCTAATCCTTTTATCTCCACCCTCTGAGTGATAGGGTTACAGGGGCTCTCTGCTACACTCAGTTTATTTGATGCTGGGATTGGAACCCAAGGCCTTCTAAGGCTAGCTAATCAAGCAGTCTACCAACTGAACTATGTTCATGGTAAGGGACTATTCATAATAAGCCCTGGGGACATGGTTCTATAAGGAACAAGGATACTCACGTGCAGACGAGGAAGCCTGGCAGGTAAACATGTTTCAATTAAAAGGAGTGAATATTGTAACCAAAAGAATGGACCCAGGCCTGTTATCCCAACAACTTAGGAGACAGGCTGGAAGATAGAAAGTTCAAGGACTGCCTGGGCTACACAGTGAGCTCAAGATCAAATTGAGTAATTCAATGAGGAAACTGTCTCAGAAGAAAGAAGAGTGCTGGGGTTGTGGCTCAGTCAGTGGTAGAGCCCCTGCCTAGAATCCCCCAGTGAGGGGCTGGGGTGTGGCTCAGTGGTAGAGCCCCTGCCTAGAATCTCCCAGTGAGGGGCTGGGGGCGTGGCTCAGTGGTAGAGCACCTGCCTAGAATCCCCCAGTGAGGGGCTGGGGGTGTGGCTCAGTGGTAGAGCACCTGCCTAGAATCCCCCAGTGAGGGGCTGAGGTGTGGCTCAGTGGTAGAGCCCCTGCCTAGAATCCCCCAGTGAGGGGCTGGGGGCGTTGCTCAGTGGTAGAGCCCCTGCCTAGAATCCCCCAGTGAGGGGCTGGGGTATGGCTCAGTGGTAGAGCACCTACCTAGAACCCCCAGTGAGGGGCTGGGGTGTGGCTCAGTGGTAGAGAATCTACTTAGCATACATGAAACCTTGGGGAGTCTGTCTCCACTCTGGAAGAAACAGTGTTTCTGTCATACCTGAAGGAGGGGTGTCGATAGAGAGGGGAGAAAGGAGCATCATGGGAATAGAGTTGCAATAGCACAGCAGGAGAAACAGGAGGCACGAGAACAACAGAAGGGACCCAATGCTTGTTGCACACCGACTGCATACCTGAGACGGCCTGAGTGCTTCTGCTGCACTAACATGTCTAGTGAGCATGGATGCCTGATGAGTGCTCTAATTACTTCTTTCTTGTGAGCGGATAGAGGCACAGAGCGGCAAAGCCACTTGACTGAGATCGCATAGCCAGCTCCAGCCTCATCGTTGGATACTGGCTTCAGACTCTGGCTCCAGAACGTGTTTCTTAAGTACGATAAGGTACAGCCCCTCTGGGATGTATTACTGCCTTTCTTCCAGAGACTTGTGGACACATTTTTACACAAAAATTTAGCGTTCTCAATTCCAGTGATCAACACCATCCCTCGTTCCTCCTAAAAACAAAAAAGGGAGAAGTCTGCCCGTCTTGTTCTCTCGTTTTTTTCCCTCTCCCCTTCCAAGAACATGAACCCTCTCAGTAATATGAATCTCTTGGGGTTCCCCCACGGAGGTCCTCATTTGTGACCCTCATGGAGAGAGCCCCAAATCCCAGAAATTTTAGCTAAAAGAGGTTGACATGGTCTCCACTGCAAGTGTCACCTGAGCTGCCAAACATGGTGCTGGTGTTGCCAAACCGCAAGCCCAGTCAGTCTTCCCAACAAGATGAGCTCACCCACACAAGGTCTCTCCTGCATCTCAAGGGCTCTGAACTCCAACCAGCACCACCGGGGCCTTTTCCAAATCTCTAACTCAAAAAACCTGTCTGCAAAGTCCCAGCCACAGAGCATGTCTGCCACGCACGGACGGTGCTAAGGAATGGTCATGAGGCTGGACTCGGCCACAGACCAAGACCAAGGCCTCTAGCATGGCCTCACCAAAGACAGCAGGGCCAAGGCCAACTCTAAAGACTCTTGTCTGGAGCCACGGGCCAAGCTGATTAGCTAAAGGTGAGGATGGATGCCTGGCGCCCAGCAAGGAGGCCAGCAAAACTTCACTAGGGAAAGATCTGGAAAACTGAACTGGGTCCCCATGGCCATGAGCTGGAGAATGGTAACAGTCTTCAAGACATCGGGGAAAGACCTGGGCTTCAGTTCTCCGTACTGCTGGAGGGAGCAGAGGCAAAGGGGCCCAGGCCTGTGTAGCTAGGGCAGTCCTGGCATGGGCACAGACACTGAAGAGGGCAGGCATCCGGTTCAAAAGAGAGAGGAGAGTTGCACGAATGTGGATTGTAGGGTGCCTTGGGCCACCTGAGTGGAGATACCAACCTAATAGAGGAGGTGGGGCTGAGGGAAAAACCATGGCCACCATCTTTGTTGGCCTTAGAGATGACTGGAGGGTCACAGTAGGCAACTTAAATAATGGGGGAAACATGAAGAAATGTCTCGGGGGAAGGTCCAGGCAGGTCTTCAGAAGAGTCATAGGAGGGTCAAATGTGGTGCTACACTCCTGTCATCCCAGGCTTTGGGAGACTAGGGCAGGAGGATAGTGAGTTCAAAGCCTGCCTGGGCTGCATAAGGAGACTCAATCCTAAAAGAAAAAAAAGAAAGAACAACAACCAAAAACCAACCTTGAAACAGAATAAAAGAACAGCCAAATAGAGTTATGCAGGGCCAGGCATGAAGTGGATGGATTGGGTGTTTCCTTGGGTGCACACCTTCCTAGCACCTCAGTTTGTCATCAAACCTGTGACTCAGATCACCATTGTTTAGGGATTTTTATGGTAGTTCAATTACAATGATTTCCATAACCCAGAGCCAATAACCTCAACCTCCTTCTCCCCTCCACTCTATAGAGCTGGGATCTTGGGAAAGTGTGGCTGAAAGTCTTAACTCTCAAATCACACCCCTTATGGGACTTTCCCCCAGGGAGATGTGTCCCTAGGTAGGGTGCTTAAGACAGACCGAAAGAAAGGGTTCCATTCAGATACAGCTCACTGGGGTTGCTTGAGTGACTCAAAGTCAGCTGCATCACTGACCCCCACCCCCAAGGCAGCATGGGTGGGGGTGGCACCTGCACTATTGGACAGCACACACAGACAGACGGAGACACGAGGACACAGGTCATCCTTCCGACAAGAGTGCCAAGAACGCCCACTCTATTGTGCTCAGGGGCAGCTTATGTAGGGCTCTGGTCACACCCCAGCTCTCAGGATCTTTCAGCTGCTCATAAGAACCCACTCCCCTGCCATCAGGGTCTCACGCTCAGAGCAGCTGCAGGCTGCTCAGAGCAGAGGCAAACAGTTGTTTACAAGAAATTCAGGGTCTGGTGGTCTGCAATCCCCAACAGGTGGTGACTTGTGAAAGCTGTGTCCCTAAGCTCCCCACACAATGTTCAGGCAGCCCCTGTGCTCTCCACAGCCACTGGCTATTGCTTGTCCGACCTTGGGGAGGAGTCTTGTAAATCTGTAAGTTTCAGGAACATCCTGAAATGTGTGAGTTGTCTTTACTCCTCCAGGTTTTATGAATCTCCCTCAAGGAGGAATGTTTCTATCTGAAAGAAATAGCTGTGTGTATTAGTACCTTGGTCTTTCCAGTCACCAGCCCCCATCAGGAAGCCATCTATACTCGGGGCCATTACTTACATCATTAGTATGCAAAGGGTATTCTGATCATTGTAGGACCTGTGGTATCAGGAACCACAGAAGATGAGAAAATATATATTCCTTTGTGTGTGTGTGCATGTGTGTGTGTGTGTGTGTGTGTGTGTGTGTGTGTGTGTGTGTGTGTGAGGGCCAACTCCAAATGTCATTCATCACTTACACCCTGCTTCGATTTTGAAAGCATGGTCTTTTGCAAAGTTAATCTGGCCGCCCAGGGAGCCTCAGTCATCCACCTGTCTCCCGCACCACAGCACTGAAATTACAATCAGGTGCCACGGTGTCTATGTTTTTTGATGTAGGTTGTGGGGATCAAATTCATGCCCTCATGCTTGCACAGAAAGAACTTCACTTCCATTTGAACCATTACTTCAGCCCCAAAATATATGTGTCTCATTGATGTCACATGGGCCAAAAGTTCAGTCTTGAGGAAGTCAGGCCATTAGGTATAGAGATGGGCATCTGCCCCAAGGCAGAGAGAATCCTGTTTTGAATGGATATCAGAGAGGGGAAAGTTCGTCCGTCCGTCCATCAAATGATACGTGTGGGAATGCTCAAACCAGCTCCAGCCGAAACAGCTCCAGCTGAAACAGCCCAGACATCTGTCAACTGATGAGCGGATAAACACACCACAGTCTGTTCGTGCAGGGGAACTGTCTCCGTAATCAAAGAGGAATGAGCTCTAGCTACACTGAGTAACGTGGATGAATCCCAAACCGTCAGGCTGAGCCAAGGTTGCCTGACTGAAAGATGTATTAAATTGATTAAAATCCTGTAACGAGCAGGTAGGCTGATATGTCCTATCATCCCAGTACTGAGGAAGCTGAAGCAGGAGGATGGAAAGTTTGAGGGCTATACATGAGGTCCTGTCTCAAAGGATAAAGCAAGACAAAATTTTAAAAAGCTAGTCTCGGGGGCTGGAGAGATGGCTCAGCGGTTAAGAGCACTGGCTGTTCTTCCAGAGGTCCCGAGTTCAATTCCCAGCAACCACATGGTGGCTCACAACCGTCTGTAATGAGTTCTGGTGCCCTCTTCTGACCTGCAGATGTACATGCAGACAGAACACTGTATACATAATAAATAAATCTAAAAAAAAAAAAAAAAAAAAAAAGCTAGTCTCTCCAATGAAACAAGCATAAGTTAGCAGAGTCTGACTTAGTCGACTCTTCGGGAACTCTGGTACCCAATCTGAACTATACAGAGACAGAAAAATGCTTAGGAAAAAAATGATAATAATGGGTTGCAGGATGGCTGAGTCAGTAAACTGCTTGCCTTACAATCGTGAGAACCCGAATTCTAGCTCCCGGGACCTACATAAGTTAAGAAGTCAGCCATGGTGACATGTGCTTGTAATCTCAGTGCTAGGGAGGTAAAGACAGGAGGCTCCCTGGGGATCACTCGCTCGTCAGTCAAGGTTAGAGAGCATTTGCTACTCTTCCAGAGGACTAGAGTTCAGCTTATAGCGCTCGCAGCAGGCAACTCATAACTCCCTGGATGTCCAGTTCCAAGGGATCTGATGCCCTCCTGTGGCCACCGTAGGAACCTGCACGAACATGTACACACCCACACATAGACATGGGCATTGCATATTAAAAGGTTTTAAGTCTTCAAAAGTGAAGGGCGCGCAGTTAGGGAGTTAGAAGTGGAGGGCGCGCAGTTAGGGAGTCAGAAGCTCTTGCCTCTCTCCTAGAGGACCCACGTTTGTCCCCCAGTCCAGGTGGCTCACACTCCATGGAACTCCAGCTCCCGGCGATCCAATGCCTTCCTCTGGCCGCCACAAACATGTGCACTCGGGCTCACACAGACATGCTCATATGTACGTAATTGAAAATAAAATTAATCTAAAAGGAAAAACTTTTACTTGAAAAAAATAAAGTGAGCTGGCCAGTGATGGTGTATGCTTTTAATCCCAGCATTCAGGAGGCAGAGACAGGCAGATCTTTGAGTTTGAGATCAACCTGGCCAGCAGCATGAGTTCCAGGATATCGGGGGCTACACAGAAACCCCTTCTCAAATATAACAACAAAATATAATAATATTATCCATTATTATTACACACACACACACACACACATACACGGTAGATGCTCCTGAGGAACAAGACCTGCAAAAAACCACTGACCTCCACATGCAAACACATACACCCCACACCATAACACACACACACCACACCACACACATACACACCACACCATAACACACACACCACACTGCACACACCACACCATACACACAACACAACACACACATATACACCACACACACCACACCATACACGCCCCACACCACACACATACCACACCATAACACACACACCACACTGCACACCCCACACCATACACACCCACACACATATACACCACACCATACACACCCCATACCACACACATACACACCACACCACATAACACACACCCTACACCATACCCACACCACACCACATACACACACCCCACACCACACCACACACACACACGCCACACCACACCACACAACACACATACACAGCCACCTCTTCTCATCATGGCAGCAGCAGTAGGGACAGTGCCTTACATTCCTGTGGTGGCTTTCTGATGACACAAAGCTAACACAGACTTTACGAAAAACCTGCAGTCATCTGTTTTCTTGCACAGCAAATTTCTCTAAATTGAAACCTTCCACTCTGGAAGGAGGACTCAGGAAGTAAACAACCAAAGCCTCAGGAAATCCCTGAAACTGAGAAGATTCACAAGACCCTTTCCCCCAAGTGATACAGGTAGTAAGAACGGCTGGGGGCGAGGGGAGACTCTCCCAAGTGTTGAGCTGCCTGCAAGTAGCACGGAGAGTTCCTGGGTTGCAGTTTTCCAAATCATCGCCCATGCCAGGATGGTCCATCTGTGATGTAGCTGCCTTGGATCTCTGCTCCTATAATTCTCCCTCACCTATACTCTTATAAGTAACCCCAGTAAACTCATTGATTCACCAAGTTGGGTTTTGGTGATGCCTTACTTTGGTCTGCCAGTGTTCCCTGTTTGGGGTGAACAGATATTTGTTCATGTCTCCCCAGGAATACTATCATACAACAGTTTGGAGCTATCTGGTCAACCTCTGTGGGAGGGGTTTAGAAGCTGCCTTACCTGTTCCTTGATGTTTTAGCTCTAGGGCTATTTATAGAAGAAAGTGAATATATGCACCATCCTCTCTAGGTGCAGCAAACAGTAGGTTCAACAGCAGGAAGGAGAATCCAGGAGGGCAGTTGTTCATGCCGGGAAACAAGAGTGAAAGGCATGTGCTCAGGTTGGGAAATAGCCTCAGAAAGATCCAAGGGTCCCCTAGCCTTCTGTGTCTGCTGATTCCATGAGTACCACACACGCAGGAAGTGTAGGTTGAGGGAGAGCTGTAGCAGAGTTAGCTATGCACTGAAGAAGCACTCCCAACTAAGTTGTACTGTAAGGACCAGGAAAGTATTCACGGACTCTCTTGAGACATGGTATTGTTCATTTTGGACCTGACCTGTAGGGAATTCTATGTCGTCACAGACTGAACGTTGAGATAATAGAGCAGAGAGTCCCATTATTCACAAGGAACGTAGTCTATGAAAATATTTGGAAAAATCACTGGTCAAATGGCTGAGCTCATCAAAATTCAACCAAAGAAGGGCTGGTGAGTAGCCTTGGTGAGTAAAGGCACCTGCCACCAAGCCTGATTATCTGAGTTCGATCCCTAGGGTCAGCATAGTAGAATGAGAGAACTGGCTCCTGTTCCATGATTAATAAAAACTCAGAGATAGAAATTGGGGTTCAACCTGAAGTTCAGAAAAGCAAAACAGCCAGCCACTGGCTCTTACCTCTACCTCAGTCCAAAATGGCGATCCTGCCTCCAGGAATCTCAGAATGAGACTGTGAGTGAGAGCTGACTCCTCCTGTTTTATAATCCTCTCTAGTGCTGGGATTAAAGGCATGCACTGCCTGGTTTTTATGGTAATTAGTTGGCTACTGGGATTAAAGGTGTGTGTTACCACTGCCTTGTCTGTAAGGCTGACCAGTGGGGCTGTTTTACTCTCTGATATTTTAGGCAAGCTTTATTTATTAAAATACAAATGAAATGCCACTACAGGCTCCCACAAGCTGCCCTCTGCCCTCCACATGCCATGGCAACCAAGCACACACACACACACACACACACACACAGAGAGAGAGAGAGAGAGAGAGAGAGAGAGAGAGAGAGAGAGAGAGCACATACAAATAAATAAATAAACATAATATAACAAAATGAAAGAAAATGTTTGAACTGGGTATGGATGGTGGCTCACCCCTTTAATGCTAGCACTTTGGAAGACAGAGACAGGCCAGCCTGGTCTACATAGTAAGTTACAAAACCACCTCAAAGGAAATAAGAAAAAGGAAAGAAACCTTTGGGAGGGAGCAAACCTGCTCTTTGGTCAAGTCATCAAGCTGTAACATCCAAATGTCCAGTTTTCTAACTATTGATTCGTAGGGAGTAAGTATTCTGATGACATGAGATGTTAGCAATTGCACTACAGAGTTACGAGTGTTTTTTTTTTTAAGATTTGCTTATTATGTATGCAGTGTTCTGTCTGCAGGGCAGAAGAGGACATCAGATCTCATTATAGATGGTTGTGAGCCACCATGTTGTTGCTGGGAATCAAACTCAGAACCTCTGGAAGAGCAACCAGTGTTCTTAACCTCTGAGCCATCTCTCCAGTCCCTGAGTTAGGAGTATTTTTAGAAAATGATTCAAAGTACAGAAAAGGGTTCTTCCACCATCTTTCCACACCATCACCATAGTGTGCATGAATATCATAGTCAGTGAAGAAAAGAGATAAATGTTGGTTCCTCGTCAAACTATGCTCCAAAGTCATTGTTTGGTCCCTACTGTGATGATGAAGCGTGGCTACCCTGGCTAGTTTGCAGTCATTGATGATCACAGAACTGGGAAAATCACTGAACCTTACGATGGGTTGAACTGGTGTGGAGGGGTCAGCCTGGCTTTGATGAGCAGCTCAAAGTCTAGGAAAACAGTAAAATAATCTGCTCCCATTACATCGGCTTGACTTCACTATACTCAACAGCTTCAGCCGTCATCATGGACCATGAAGAAGAGGGACAAAAGACACAGGAGGGAGAACTCTGGGATTCTTTTTCTAGGGAGGTAAAACAAACATATAAATAAAATGTCCCAGAGAGAGGGATGCATGAATAGTATAAAAATATTGCAATTTAATATGAGATTTGAGTGTTATGATTTTTGGTGTCTTATCCTGAGGCCAATGCCTTGTGGATATTGAGAGAGGACTGAACATAGTTCAAGAATCCCCCAGTGAGGAAGCTCAGAGATAGAGCCCTTGCCTAGAATCCCCCAGTAAGGGGTTAAAATGTGATATAGTGGTAGAGCCCCTGCCTAGAATCCCCCAGTGAAGGGCTGGGGTGTGGCTCAGTGGTAGAGCCCCTGCCTAGAATCCCCCAGTGAGGGGCTGGGGTGTGGCTCAGTGGTAGAGCCCCTGCCTAGAATCCCCCAGTGAGGGGCTGGGGTGTGGCACAGTGATAGAGCACCTGCCTAGTATCCCCCAGTGAGGGGCTGGGAGTGTGGCTCGATGATAGAGTGCTTACCAAGTGTACATGAGGACCTGGGTTCCATCTCTAGCACTCCTCCCAAAAGTTTGCTCTTCCCCCAAACTATTACTCAGCCCAAGCCTGAGAAGGGAACATCAGAGACCATGGTAGTTGTCCCTAGCTCCTGAGACACCAGCACAATGCTGTACTCTGGGTGTAAGAGCAGGCCGGCAGTGACCTTGACAGGTAAGTCAAGTGACCCTGGGAGAAAGGAGTGCGGAAGAAGATGTGGTGAAAGGGCTGAATTCAGTGTGACCTGTGAGCCCTTCCAACACAGACGAAGGCCACAAGGACTGGCAGAGGAGAACATGGTTTAACAGAAAACACTAAGCCAGTATTGTCAATGAGGTGTTGGAGAAATGGCTCCATGGTTAAGAATGCTTGCTGCTCTTCCAAAGAACCTAGGTTGTGTTCCCAGCACCCACATTGGGAGATCCTTAACTACTTATAACTCCAGTTCCAGGGGATCCGAAGCCCCTTTCTGGCCTCCATGGGTCCCTGCACACATACGTGCGTACTCCACCTACAACAAACACATTCATACAATTTAAAATAAAATCTTTAATAAAACAGAATAACCTTCTACCTTTTTTGAAATTTTCCCATTACGTTTGACGATTCTGTCAGGGAGTGGGGGAAGGCAGGTGCCATGGTTTGTATGTGGAAGTCAGAAGGCGATGGGAATTGGTTCTCTCCTTCCACCATGTAGGTCCTAGGGACGAAACTCGGGTCGTCCAGGCTTGGTGGTAGGCACCTTTAACCAGTGAGCCATCTCGCTGTTCCTCTGCACTCACAACCTCTTCATGTGAGACGGGCTCTCTCGCTGGCCCAGGGCATGCTGGTTAGGCTAGACAGCCACTGTGCTATCTCCCCAGCTAGGGGGTCACTTCCAGAGCTCCAGGCTCCCTTCTGGGAGACAAAGTCGATAAAGCTGCTTGGTTTTCTACTTCCCCATGAGCTTCTTGCACTCAACTAAAAGGGATCAAGTTAAGGAAGCAAAGGAGCAGGCTGCTTGATGGTGGGAGAACCCGGACCCAGGAGCAGGGAGGAGGGGGACATTTTGGCATCTCATCTTGGCTCTTACGCACCCTCCCTGACTGGAGTCTGCAGAACAAGTCCAGACTGGGTGGCAGAGAGAGAGAGAGAAAGAGTTCATAGCCACGAGCATCCTCCCCAGGGTACCATCCAAATTAAATTAACATTTTTTCCATTTTCCCTTTATTGCAAACAGATTGAAGACTGTTGCACAAAAATCTGTCTCCCTCATGGCTTCCATTCGCCTTGTTTCTCAGCTTGGGTTTCCAGGGCGGGCCTGGCAAAGAGTAGAGAAATGGATCTCAGACCCCCTTCCCGGGTCCCAGAGACCCTGCTGCCCTAGAGTGGAGTCAAATGCCAATCATAGGCTCTGGCTGATCAGCTGACCCCACTCTTTCCATGCCTGGCTCCCGGGCTTCCGTGCATTCTTCTCCCCATGGGCTCCAAAGCTGCAGGGTGGTGGCACACACAAGCCACTTGGGAGGCAGAGGCAAGTAGACCTCTGTGAGTTCGAGACAAGCCAGCTTGGGCTATAAAGTGAGACCCTGTCTCGGAACAAAACAAATCAGGAGAGTGGCAAACTTGCAGACCTGCTGGGGCCCTGAGCTGCAGCCTGGGCCCTTGTCATCGACTCAGAGGGGCCTCCAGAGGGACGATCAAGACATCTGGGGTAGGGCCACCACCCCAGCTGCTGTTCCTCAGTCCCCACCCACCTAGATTTTTATTCTGTTCTGTTCTAATGTGTTTGAGACAAGGTCTCACTATGTAGCCACGAATGACCTGGCGTTCACTATATAGGTCAAGCTGACCTTGAGCTCAGAGATCTGCCTGCCTCTGCCTCCAGAGACCTACCCACCTTGGTTTGTTGTTGTTGTTTTGTGTTGAGTGAGGGTCTCTCACTGGCCTGGAACTCACCCAGTAGACTACGCTGGCTGGCCAGTGTGCACCAAGGATCCAACTGTTTCTGTCTCCCCAGCGCAGGGATTATAAGTGTGTGACATGGCTTGGCGGGGAGGGGGTTGAATTCTGACCCTGTGCTTGCAAAGCAAGTACTTGACCAACTGAGAGAACCATCCCATCTCATCACCCAGTAAATTCTGGTTCAATACTTGCTCTACTCCAGGGGCTGAGGAAGGACCTAAAGGATAGATAGACTCAACCCAGAGGCCCTAGTCTAGCAGGGTCCCTGCAGGTAGTCTAGCAGGGTCACAATAGGACAGATCAGTCTCAGTACTGGATGACACAGGGATGAGAAAGAAATCCTGGAGGGTTTAAACAAGAGTCGGGAGCTGGGGACTTGTTTTGAGACAGTCTTGTGTAACCCAGGCTGGCTCTGAACTCACAGTCATCATACTTCAGTACACCGTGTTGAGACTGCAGTTCTGCATCATCACCGTCAGAAAAGAGAAGATCGGGGGAAAAAAGAAGAAGAGGTGTATATGTGTGAGAGAATATGTGTGCTGTATGCACACTTGTGTATGTGTAGGGCAGGGGGCATCCTGAATTATACTATCTGCCTTATTCACACCAGGTGTGGCCTCTCACTGAACCTGGACCTAGGCCAGTAGTCGGCAAACCTCAGGAATCATCCTCCTACCTCTGCCCTCTGATGGCGCTGGGGTTACAGGCACACGCGGTCATACCTAGCTCGTCTCGTGTGTACTGGAGTTTCAATCAGGCCCAATGCTTACATAGCGAGTGGTCTAACCTGATGAACCATCTCCCCAGCAGCAAGAGAAGACATTTGACAGTGTGTCAGACAGAGGGAAAGGGAGCATCAGGTAAAAGGTGGGAGGCAATCAGTATGGTGTAGAGGGAGCAATGAGCATTTGGATGGAACATTTGGTGAGGGCGGGGGTGGCTGGACCCGGAAATGACAGTCCGTGGAGATCCAGTACGGGGTGTTGAGTTGAGGAGTAGTGGAAGTCAGGTTTGTGCTTGAGGGAACTCCCTCTGGCTCCCTGTGGTGGAGGACCAGACAAGAAAAGGGCAGAGCCCAGAGCCCACAAGACAGGGAGGTAGGTACTGCAATAGTCCAGGACAGATGGGATTGAACTCAACATGAAGGTAAGGGACTGGGGTGGATCTCAGTAGCAGAGCATCTGCCTAGAATCCCTCAGGGAAGGGCTGGGTGTGACTCAGTGATAGAGTACCTCCCTAGGATCTTCCCGTTAGGGGCTGGGTGTGTAGCTCAGTGGCGGAGCGCTTTTCTAGCATGCTGGAGACCCTGGGGTCCATCTCCAGTTCTAGGAATTCAGGAGTATGGAGTCGTGAAGTAGAACTGTTTGACCAAGCTTGACCAGTAAAAACCAAAAATGGGGATGAGAAAGAATGAATAGGCTCTCTGCTTGGAACCCCTCACTCGGAAGGGGACCCTGGAGAGAAGCATGGCTGGGGAGCAGGGGACTGAGCCCAGGTCTCAGGTGTGAGGTCCTGGAGTATCTCCATCGAATGCATCAGGTTGGCTCTAGGCACGCCAGTCTGGAGCCCTGGTAAGGAGCTGGCCTGTGATCCTGCCTTGTGTGTATGTTATCAAGCCCAGAAGGAGAAGAAACCTGAATCATCCAAGGACCACAAGAGAACAGGAGGTGGTCCAGGGACTGCTCGCATGAGAGGATGAGAAAGGACTCAGAGGCAAGGGCAGGCTGACGCTTGATGGCAAGAGTGTCCATGATGAACGGTGGCCTGAAAGAGGGTGGGGAGGAGAATAATGGTGGCCACCACAGGCAGTCCCAGCACCCCTTATCCATTTGCACTCGAAGAAAAGGGAACAGAGCCCCAGAGTTCTGGAAGGGACTGTGGTGAAGGAGTTAGGGGGTCTGAACAAACCTTTGAAGAAATTTGGCTGTTGTAGGCCAGTGAGAGTTGATTGAGGCAACACCTGGCCCTACAAGCGAGTGGTAAAATGTTACAATTAGAACAAGAAGAGAGGCCGTGGTGTGGGGAGGGTCAGAGAACACTGACAGTCTTGGGAGAGTGAGGGCACAGCTGCCCAGGCTGGCCACCATTTCCCAAGGACATCCAGACTGGCTTGACACTTTCTGAATAAGTGACTGGGGATGCAGATGAGACCGCACATCCCTGGGTGCCCTCCAAGATCAAGGATACAAGGAAGAAGAAAGACAGGTAGATACGCGTTTTCTAGCTAGGGGGAAAGCACAGGCTGAGGTGGGTATCTGTGGTATACGTGTAAGATTGGAGCAGAGTGGGAAGACACTGGAGGCCTCCAGACCCACACTTCATGGGGCACCTCCTCCCACCCTCTGCATGATTCAGTGAGTGCATGGTCACAGTCATGAAGAGGACAGCAAGGGCAAGCTCTGGAAAAAGCCTCAGTCATGGAGAACTTGGGTTCCAGCCCAGCCCATGCCTTGTACTACATGTGTGACCCTGTGCTGGACCCTCTACCATCCTGGAGCCTCCACCTCTCCACCTGTAAAGCCAGATGCTTGGCTTCCATATGCTATACAGGTGGGTATGCATGTAGCATTCCATGCATCTTGCATTTCACACTCGTGGGACTCAGGAGAGCCAAAAGAGGCTCATTCCAGAACCCTAAAACTCTATAACATGATCTCCAT
Source organism: Ondatra zibethicus (assembly GCA_004026605.1). Lineage (NCBI taxonomy): Eukaryota > Metazoa > Chordata > Mammalia > Rodentia > Cricetidae > Ondatra > Ondatra zibethicus. The sequence continues at coordinate 2,599 of PVIU01005350.1, read as the reverse complement.
GTTCCCACCAGGGGTGGGTCCAGCAGATGGTCTCACCCTCTCCAAATTGTTCTGCATCTGTCCCAGCAGCCAGCTCGCCTTCCTCTCTCTCTCCACCACCCCCACCCCCGCCACCCCACTCCACCCCATGCACTCTGGGCACAGCCAGCCTCTAACACAGCCCAAGTGAACATTTGGCAGGCGGGGGCCCCCGTGATTCATGCCCCCTTTTTTATGGCCAGCCCAGCCGGCCAGAGTATTCGAGAGACATTCTTGGCCTGACGGTGCGCCCAGGATTAGCAGGGTGGGGGCCACTGGGTGGGAGACTGCAGACTATGTTCAGCTCTCTTCAAGGCAGGGGGTGGCCAGGCACGAGAGCAGTGTCTGAAGTGGCCGCCAAGTTGGCCGGGGAGGGAACATGGCCCCATAAACCGAGGCCACGTCTGGGACCCAGACAGCAGAGGCTGGGGCGTGGATGTGAGGGGGAGAATCTAACTACCTGCGCCATGTCCAGGGATGGAAAGGGAGCCAGGACACTGAGACAGATGATGCTGTCACCCACCCTCCACTCCAGCTATTTGTCTTCCGTGAGCCCCTTTCTATATCCCCATGCCGCCTCTGCACTGGGAGCACCCGATTCATCCCATGCCTGCTGCCCAGACACTAGGCTTGGTTCAGATCACTAAACCAGCTGATGCATAGTTAAGAAGCAGGGAGTCACAGCCACCTTAGGACCCAGGTCTTCACATGATCCCTGGAGCTGTTCCTCCATCCTCCAACCAGTGAGGGAGTCTAAGCTTCTGCTCAAACAGGAGAGATTCCGGGGGAGGCTGTGTCTCCTCCCTCAGATCAACATTTCGGAGTAATGGTAGCCGTGCGCCTTTAATCCTAGCCCTCGGGGAGCAGAAGCAGACCCAACCTCCGTGAGTTTGAGGCCAGCCTGGTCTACATAGCACTCCAAGGCTGAGACAGGAAGATGAGACAGGCACAAATTAGGCCAGCCTGGCTTCAGAGTGAGAGCCTGTCTCAAAAACCTGACAAACAAAAGAAAACAAGGACAAATCATGGGCTTGGGATGTGGCTCAGTTGGCAAACTGCTTGCCCAGCATGCACGAAGCCCTGGGTTCCACCCCCAACATTGTGTGAGCTGGGCATGGTGGCACATCCCTATAATCCCAGCACCTGGGAAGTAGAGACAGGAGGATTATAAATTCAGGGTCTGCCTAGGCTATATAGGGAGTTTGATGTCAGCCTGGGCTACATAAGCCCTTGTCCAAAAAACAAAACAAAATAAAAACCAAAGCAAAAAAACATGAATCCCAAGCTAGGGCTATGCCCACTACCAAAGCACACACATACTACCTTCTACACTGTGGACAGGCACCCCTCAGTGCATGATCTCAAACCAGACCTGTGCCTCCCACTCAGCCCACAATCTTCAAACCAAGTCCTCTCTCTCTCTCTCTCTCTCTCTCTCTCTCTCTCTCTCTCTCTCTCTCTCTCTGTGTGTGTGTGTGTGTGTGTCAAGAGAAAATGGGACAGAGGAGTGGGCAGACAAAAAAAAAATGGAGAGAAAAGGGAGGTGGGTCCCCACCCACTGTGTGCTCACTAAGTCCCCAGAGGAGTTTACTGGGCCAAGAGCAGATGTTACAAGGTCCCTGCTTGGGGGTGGGAAAACGGATTTGTGGTTAAGAGCACTTGCTGCTTTTCCAGAGGACTCAACTTGAGTTCCTAATGCACGCATCAGATGACTCACAACCACCTGTAACTAGTTCTGAGGGTCTGGCAGTCTCTTCCTGACTCCATCGGCTTTGTGCTCACACCCATACACTCGCACTCATACACACTCACACTCATACACTCTCACGCTCATACACACTCACACCCATACACATTCACACCCATACACACTCACACTCATACACACTCACACTCAGAGAGAACTAAAAACAAAATAAAGAGCTGGAGGGAGGACCCAGTGGTCAAGGGCAACTGCTCTCTTGCAGAGAACCCAAATTCCATTCCCAGCACCCATATCAGGTGGCTCTAGCTCCCAAGAAGGTCAACACTGCTGGCCTTCTTGGGTCCTGCACACATATGCACACACTCACAGAGACACGGACACCTGAATAACTTAAAATAAAACAGATAAATCTTTGAGGGAATAAAAATAAAATGCATTTTAAAAAGAAGAAGAGCTCACTGTTGGCTGGCACATTCCTGTCGTCCCAGGACTCGAGAGGCTAAGGCGGAAGAACAGGGAGTCTGAGTCTGACCTGGCTGCCTGGGCCGCGTTCTCTGTGCTTTGAGACTGAGGCTTAGAAGGACAGATTTATGGATTTTTTAGTGCCTGGGATTAAAAATGCTAGGCAAATGATCTATTATTAAAGCCACACCCCAGCCCCCCCACTGGGGGATTCTAGGCAGGTGCTCTACCACTGAGCCACACCCCAGCCCCTCACTACTGGAGGATTCTAGGCAGGTGCTCTACCACTGAGCCACACCCCAGCCCCTCACTGGGGATTCTAGGCAGGTGCTCTGCCACTGAGCCACACCCCGGCCCCCACTGGGGGATTCTAGGCAGGTGCTCTACCACTGAGCCACACCCCAGCCCCTCACT
>PVIU01005349.1:98133-114867 GCA_004026605.1 Ondatra zibethicus | reverse complement strand
CATAAAATCAAGATTTATTCATCATAGTGGAGTGAAAAATGCAGGGGGGAAAAAGGCAAAGAAGAAAAGAAGAATCACCTACCATCTTAGTTTACTTTCCGACACTCTAACAAAATATCCCAGGCTGAATACTTTATAAATGCGAGAGGCTTCATTTGACGCATGGCTCTAGAAACTAGGACATTCGAGAGCATCTCCTTATAAGCAAGGATGAGGGGATGCGGAGGCTCTCTTTTTTAATGACTCACCCTGCCAAAGTCAACCCGGTCCCCAAAGAGTAAGAGGGGTCACTTTAGTTTGAGTTTGGTGGGGATAAATCTTATTCAGACCTTAGCTTCTCGTTAACTGATGTTTGGCCAGGGGTTTGTGAAGATCCTGACGTGTGGCAGGTGTTGCCTGAAAACATGCGCTGCTGCTGCTACCAATACGAGCCTACTGGAACCAATTAACTCACATCGCCGTCCCTTGCTGGTTGGTGTGTACCTTACAGGTGTATGTCGTTGCCCCTGCTCTTCCTTGAACTGACGCGTGCCATTTTTGTTTGGTCTGTTTTTCTGTCCTGCCAGGTCTGACAGTGCCAAGGCCTGTGATGGCAGTCCTGTGCCCTAAGACCTGCTGGGTGGGCAGAAGTCTTGAGTGTTCTTTGTCAAGCCATCCACTCCCACTGGGCTTGTAGGTGAGAAGTTGGCAGGGAGGTAACTCCCACACACAGAAATCAGCATAAAAGGCATGGTGCCCTCACGGCCTTCATACCCAGCAGCTGGAAGGTGTACCGAAGCTGTCTGACTTCATTTCTTGGGGCAAACATAACTTACCCAAACTGGGCAATGGGGAATTTGTCATGTACCCAGGACTCTCAACAATGCCCCATTATGCATGATGACTCAGGGATGGGCCCCTGTCCATGGAACATAATGTGTCTGTAGTGAGCACAGCGCCTTCCTGTGTGTCTGAACCAGCTTCATAGGCTGTCTCCATAAGTATGTCACTTGCCTCCTTTTCTAACGGCTCCTGGAAGCTTGCAGGGCTAGGGAAAGGCCAAGAAAGGGCTCTGATTCTTTCCATGGCAGCGGAGCACAATTGGCAATAATGCCTGGGGAGGAAATTAAAGTGAGGCCTTGGGTATTTAGGGGGAAAGCATTTGTTTTTCATGGCAAGGAAAACTCTCAGATCATGGGTGATGCTGTGTTAATGTCAGGGGCGTTCTCTGACAAGGGGGAAGGAATGCCGGGTGTTGACATGGCACGCTGACAGCGGGCAGGACCAAGATGGCACTGCCCACGGTGTGCGCAGCCGTGAACTCACCTTTAAGTGTTTTCATGAGGGCGGGCATCTTTGCAGGGGGTAAGAACCCCGAGAACACAGATTTGACCTCTGACATTCTTAAGACGCTGGCATATACCAATCACAGGAGGCCCCGCCTTCTCTTGTTGCCTTTTCCTCCTGCCTGGCACAAATATGCTGGCTCTGTGGGCTTCAGATGCTTTGAAGGACCTGACAGGCCAGGGTGGGCTCAGAGCCAGCCTCCCTGGTGCCATTGTATACCTCAGCACAGGTGCAAATCCTGAGCACTTGTGTTGCCGTGAACGGCTCCCAGGTGCAGCTGGGCCTTCCGTTGGATTGTGAAGTCAATAGAGATTTCCATTTTTCTAGATCTTCTTGGCCACCCATTCCTTGGAGCTGCCTTTGGATCTGGCTTCACCTTGCTGTGAAATCAGAATTGTAGTCAGCCTGGTTATCAACACCCAGCTCCACACCCTCCCCTACAGTCATCTCTTATCTACACAGTAGGCTGTTGCAGCAGGCCAACACCCTCCCCTAGTGTTTGTGCCTTTGCCATTTTCTTCTTTCTTTTTTCCTCCTCCTTTCCCTCCTTTCTCTTTTCCTGTGCCCAATCCTCTTACTGTTACATCTTCCAAAGCCAGGGGCTGACCAGGCCTATGATGTCTTTGCAATCTACTCTTATCGCAGCACTCAGTGATTCCATCCCGTTTCTGCTCTTTGCCTCAGTCATTCCCATTCCTTTGCGTGTCCTCCCCCTCCTGCCTGTCTAACAAGCTAATAGTCCTGACGCGTCTCCCCCCTGATTGCCGACTCTTCTTTTCTTTTCTACTCATGCAAACATATTAGTAGGCACAGTGCTTTCAGGGTGCCCTAACTGATCTCCAGCACCATGTGCTGATGCAATCTGCCTGTAACTCCAGTTACAAGGGATCTGACACCCTCTTCCAACCTCCATGGGCACTGGGCACATGCCTGTAATGCAGGTCGACAAGGACCAGAGCAAAGCAGTGTCTTCTTGACAGGACAGAACCGCTGCACCCACTTGGGAACTCACAGCAGCTGTGTTTGCTCACATAAGACCTTCACAAGACCAAGCCAGTGAACAGTCCAGTACGGAATGGGGAGGAGTTCAAGAGAGTCCCCCAGCCCTGAACTCTTGGCAGTTGGTGGGTTCTCAAGGAGAGTCACTTTTCTTTAATGGGGTGGCCTCTGGTAGGTCAACCATGCTCCAGTGGAAGGCCTGCACCCACGAATACAGCGGAAGCACAAATTGGGCTCCATGGATTTTTTTTTAAAGAGGACACAGAGTTGCAATGTCGTAGAGTGTGGATGGGGATCTAGGAAGAGTTACAGGAAGGAGTGGATGAATATGATCAAAAACAACTGTACTGTAGTTGGTTTGGTTTTTTTCTTATTTACTCTTTTCTCTTTGGGGGGCATGCCACCCAACTCCCAAATAATCACACAGAGTTTTAGTGTTTCTTATGAATGCCCAGCCTTAGCTTGACTTGTTTCTAGCAAGCTTTTCTTAAATTATCCTTTTTTCTTTTCGCCTCTGCTTTTACCATTCCCTTTTCTATACACCTTTCTTTCCTTCTTACTCCTTTGCTGGTTGTGTAGTTGGATGCTGGCTCCTGATGTCCTCTCTTTCTCCTTTTCTCACTCCTCTATCTCCTCTCTTTTCCCCTTCTATTTATTCTCTCTGCCTGGCAGCCCCACCTATCCTTTCCCTGCCTGGCTATTGGCCACTCAGCTCTTTCCTAGACCAATCAGGGGTTTTAGGCAGGCAAAGTAGCACAGCTTCCCAGAGTTAAACAAATGCAAGAAAAAGAATGCAGCACATCTTTGCATCATTAGACAAATATTCCACAGCATAAATGAATGTAACGCATCCTTAAGAAATATTCCACAACACTATATGCATGCATGAACTTCTCCAAGAATTAACAAAAGTATTATATTGAAAAATCAAATTCTTTTATCACTCATCAGTGCCTCTCGATTGATGGGTTTGCAGTATCACACCTGAGGAAATAAGCTGGACTTGCTCTGTTTGGATGGAAGTGGAGGTGTGAACATGTGTGTGGTGCGAAGAGTGAATGAGAAAGAGCTGAGGCGTGATGTGTGCTGCACAAGGTAAGGTAAGGATGTCCTTGAAAGAGAAGGGAGGGCAGAGGCTGTGTTTTCCCCTTCGCTCTGGAACCAAGCCAAGTGGCTTCGACTTATAGGGCTCCTATAAGTCCAACGGAGTCCATAGCTCTGGTTTCTGGCTTCTTAAATCAGAGGTGTCTTAGTTAATTTTCTACTGATTTAAAGAGACACTGACCAAGGCAACTTATAGATGAGTTTTTTGGGGGCTTGCATACAGTTTCAGAGGGCGAGTCTGTGACCACGCTGGCAGAGAGCCTGGAAGCAGGCAGGCATGGTGCTGGAGCGGGAGACGAGTTCACATCCATATCACAAGCTCTAGGCAGAGACAAACAACTGGAAATGGTGTGGGCTTTTGAAACCTCAAAGCCCTCTTCCAGTGACAGGCTCCTCCAATGGGGCTACAGACCTCCTAATATTTCCCAAACAGTTCCACCAGCCAGGGATCAAATATTCAAATAGATGAGTCTATGAGGGGTGGGGATTCACATTCAAACCATCACAGATGGTAATGCATTAAGTCTTCCTTCCCAAATCATACTGAATACCTGCAATGTAGCAGGATATAGCAACAAGAGAGAAATATGCCTCTCCCTCAAGTAGCTCTTAAGTAAGCTGGGCAAAGGGAGACACTAAACACAGGGATCCGCTCTGATGTTCAATGATGCTCGGTTCCCTGAAGAGGAGTGTGACTGGAAAGGGCAGTAGAGAGAAACGGGAGGGTTGGTTTAGACAGTGTTGGGGTGCAAGGGTAGGACATCTGGGAAGGGAAAAGGAGGCCACAGAGTAGAGGAAAGGACTCTGATATCTAGGGTGCTCATTTGTTGGACATAGAGAGATGGAGTTCAAGTCTGGCTTCATCACACTGACAGAGATCCAGCATCGGATGAAGACATTCTCCTCGGAAGTACTGTCTCCTGCCATGTTAATGGCATTTTGGATAAGGACAGACCCAATACATGACAACAGTGTTGTCGTGTTACATTGATGGTGGAGAAGCCCTGTCACTGAGTGCTGTGGTGGCCAGGGCATCTTTGCTCTACTTTGGAGTGTGCCCATTTACTTACTTCGAAAGAAAATTTACTGTAAAACAGTGTTGTTCTGGCAGCGGGGTCATGGCTCTCATGTTTAGCATGTCTCTTTGCTCATATCATTTTCTCTTATACTCAACTTAATCTTGTGTGGTTTTGTGCATCACGGTCCCAGGAGCTATAGTTATACTTTGTATATACTACAGAGCTGAGATGTGCATTGGCCAGACGCACAGCACCGTGTAGGAATGTGTGAGCACACTCTCGTGTTTGCACGATGAAGTCACCTAACGGCACATTCTCTAGACTGTGTCCTGGTTAATGGCCACGTGGTTGGGATCCTCTCATCTGAGCTGAACAGAGGCTCTGACAGAAAAGCATGCGTGGAATTTGTAGCTAGGAGTTCATTGCGCCGCTTCTCCCACTGACTCAGGCTGCTCCTTGTTTGAGTGAAGGAAGCAGTGTGAGCTGTCTCTCAGGCTGCGGTGGCGCTGCTGTGTGAGGTAGAAGCACCTGGTAACTTCAAGAGTGCTCTGCCAGTGCTATCTGCAATGTCGCCTCCTGCCCACCTGTCCGTGTGGAGTCCCACAAATGGTGGTTATTGGCCAGTGCCTAAGGAGCCTGTTGATTCTTGGGGTGCTGTTGGGCACCTTTTGTTGTGCCCCTGAGCCTGTGCAGGACTCTCCTGTCCCTGTAGGACCTCTAGTCCCGAGACAGAGGCTGAAATGCTGCAGGCTGTTTTCAGCTGATCTATAAAGCACCGTGGAGTGGCCAGCACTGTCTAAATCAGTTGTTGCTTTAACAGTTCTGATGCTTAGCCCTGTCATAATATGAATTAAAGAGCCAGATAGCTCAAGTTCAAATACCAGATCCACCACTCACATGTGCGGGATCTTGAATAAGTTGTGCTAGCTCTTGCTTCCACTGAGTTTGGAAACGGGAGTCTGCAGCACTAACTTGCAGGATTGCTGAGAGAATACAAGGGGCCGTGTCCAGCACTCAGCTTCTGTAAGGTTTTCTGTCCTTCCGTTCCTGGGCCTCCTTTGCTGACTCTGCGACTTCTGTGGAGAAGAAGATCCATTCATCTCTTACTTTCTGATGACTGTCAGACTTGGCAGTGGGTAGGTGTTCCACGAGCGTGGGTTGGATGAAGTTAGATTTCTTGTTACTTCTAAAGTCTGAGGGTGATGTTGGAGAATCTGGCGGAGGGACAGACAGACAGTTTGGTAAAAGGAATAGAGCAGATACAACACTCTCTTCTTAACTGTAATGACTGAGGATTGAGGGCTGGGGGAGGGGCAGTCCCATCAGAGTTCCCCAGGTAATGGTGACCACCCAGGGATCAGTACAGGCTTCCCATGGCACCACCCACATCTCCCCCATCATAGGCCACAGCCACCCCAGGAGGCAGGGATTTAATAATAGGTCCATCTCACAGATGAGGAAGTTTGAGATTTGGAGACATGATTTTCTTAAGGTCACACACAGAACCGTTAATCCAAACTTGTCACTCAAGCTTTTGTGACACATCTTACAACTCTCTGATGGGGATGAGCACATTCTCTGGAAACTTTCCTTCCACCCAAGATGACACTTGGGCTCTGGCAGGCAGGTGTGCACCCTCTGTGCCAGGCATTCATGTCTAGAGCAGTTTCTTCTCAGGAAAATTCTACAGTCTTGTCAGTGAAGTTTGCCTCAGTTCCCTGAGTTCCCATGCAAGGAGAGGGCTGTAATCTAGTAATGCAAGCCCTACATTTGGAAATAGAACCACGACATTTGGAAAGAAGGGGGCGGTGTCTTAGAGTAGGAGACTGAGGTCTTCATCAACCCGTACTTTCTCACCAGCTTCAACTCAACTCTGTGAAGAACATTTTAGCGTCTCCATTCTGCAGGGAGGGTAACAGGAAGACAGTCCCCAGTCGAGATGCCTCTGACACAGATGAGGGGCACTAAACCTCCCCTAAGTTCTCAAGCTAGAGGTTAAGTATGCAGTCAATTTGTCCCCCCTTTAATGACGCTGGCTGTCAGGCACCCCAGTCTGGATGCTTGAATAATGTCTATCAGATCTTTTGTCCTGCCCCTAGTCATAGCGGCAGCTGCTCCGAGAGGGGGGGATGCTGGATGAAGAGCTTTTGCCATTGCCCCCAGAGTTCTGGGAAGCAGTGCTCTATTGTGGCATCCAGGACAATTTTCATGTCTTTCACGACTGAGACAAAAATCTCTCTGAGTGTTCAAGACAAAAATCTCTCTGAGTGTTCAGGACTGGCGTGGAGGAACCAAGTTTCTAAACCAGCAACCACTGTCGTGATGGCAGCCTGATCAACCACCAAGGGAGCAGCTGCTTCAGGAGACCCTGCTTCAGTCGTGGTCACTCCAGATTTCAGTTGGTGGCTTGAAATGACCCTATCTGCAGTTGCTTCACACAATCCTGCACACAGTTGCTCGTGACCTGCTCATAGCTCTTGTCCTTCTGACTGGAGAGTAATGCCTCCCTCATCCATGGGGGCTACTGACTGTCTAAGCAGTGTTGCTCTCACTGACCTAGGGTTGCTTGGGGGGACTCTCCCTCCTCCTCTCTGACTACTTTGCCCTTGTACTGCAGTACTAGGTCCCAGTAACACCTCATCTAAGCGGCCCTCTTGTGCAGTGAAGGGGGGACATGAAGAGCAGGTCACTTGCAGGGTTACCAGCCCCAGGGATAAGCTAACAGTAGCTAGTGGGAAACTGGAGGGTTCCAGAGGCCGCTTGGGAGCTGGGACTGGGGAGAGCTGGGATGGTAAGAGCTGCCGAAGGGCTGAGAGGGTGGGAGCCAAGGTTTCTGAAGACTTTGAAGAGCTAGTACTGTGGGAGGTGAGAAGCAAGTGCTAGGAGCTGACAGCCACACGTCCTAACTGCATGAGAGTTCAGAAAGGCCTGAGAGTAACTAGCTTCAGCTACTGAGAGGCTGTAACACCGAGAGCTACAGCGTCTTTGACACTGTAGGTACCGAGTTGCAATAGTTCAGAGAGTCACACTTTGCCTGGCTGTGGCTTCCGTCTACGCAGAGGAGAACCTTCAGCTACTGGTGACATTTTGACTTGAGGATTTTCAACTGGATGACCGTCTGGATGACCGGGATTTTGAGTGTGGATCTTCCTCATGCTAGTGATGTGTGTCTCTGTTCTCTGCCTAGTACCGGGCAGGGCTGTGCCTGCAGTTCCCAGGCAGCCCTGGGTTATGAGAGCCAAGCACCCGCTCTGCAGTGTGCTGTGTTGCTGCTCTGTGATGCTTAGTAACTTAGGTGAATTAAATGTATTTTCAACAACTTCAGATGGGCTGCTTGGGACACAGGGCCACTGAGAACGGAAGAGCACCTGCGTCGGTTCTCTGGTTTGCACGTGCTGGGTAGCCAACAAGGACTGGAAACTAGGTCTGTTGGGCTTCGAGTCCCATGCGTTGAAACAGTGTCCTTGGTTGGGACCCACGGTGTAACTATGAGTAGGAGTTCACAATGGCTATATCCTTGAGCCAATTGACGTCTAAAGGATTTGGTCCTTCAGGGCAAGTATCCTGCCTAAGAAATGATCGAATCAAAAGTAAGCATTCAAAATAATTGTGGCTCTCGGCTCCTAGCACTTGCTTCTCACCTCCCACAGTATTGGCTCTTCAAAGTCTTCAGAAACCTTGGCTCCCACCCTCTCAGCCCTTCTGTAGCTCTTACCATCCCAGCTCTCCCCAGGCCCAGATATTTGCATAAACTCATTTACAGCAGCCTTATGGAGTAGTCAAAGGTGGAAGCAGCTCACTGATGAGTGAGCTGCGAAACGCAATAGGCTTTCAGTCATCCTTGCCAAGGAAGAATGTTCCCGTATGTGCCATACCACAGACCAAACCTTGAAGACAATGGGAAACTAGAACCACCCAGATACAGAAGACCAAGTTCCAAACAAATCTGCCTACACGAAGTAGCTGGGAGCATGAGATTCATAGAGGCAGGAAGCAGAGTGGGGTTCTAGGCATGAGGAGAGAGGGTGGCGAGAGTTACAGTGTAATGGGCACAGACTTCCAGTTGACAAGATCAAGAGTTCTGTGAGTGACTGCAATGCCCTTGAGGATGTGGGCTTAGCCTTGTGTATGTGAGAAAGAGAGAGAGGTGGGGGGAGGGAGAGAGAGAGAGAGAGAAGGAGGATGGAGGGAGAGGGTGGGGAGAAAGGGAGAGAGAGAGGGAGGGATGGAGAGAGAGAGAGAGAAAGAAAGAGAGAGAGAGAGCAAAGGAAGGCTTTGTCAGTTCCCTGAGCCTGATCCCGGAAAGTCTTTGCCAGTTCCACTTGCGGGCAACACAAGTTCACTCAGGTCTTCCTCTACTCCCTGAAAGGATGCATTTGAATTTGACTTTAAGGAACTTCAACTTCCAAGCATTGCAGTTGCTTGTGGGAAGGGAGGGCCAGGTATGGTTCTCCTGGACTATCCAAAAACAGTCAGTGCTTTCGCCAGCTCAGGCTTCCTAGAAAGCATTCCTTTCTTCCTCCCTTCTTTCCGTTGTCACCCCCCCTTTTCCTTTTCCTTTATGCTATTTTCTTATCAAACACTTGCCTACTGAATACCCTTTGATCTTCCAGACACTAGCATGACATGCAGTCTCTCCCACTGGCCTGTGTTCTGTCTGATTGGTGTAGACATGCCTGGCTTTTTGATGCCCACTGGCTCAGGCTGCTTTTGCTTCCTGAGGCAGTTTTTTCCCCAACAGAAAGAAGCCATCACTTGCGGTTCAGTTTCTGATGGCGACAGAGACAGCTCCGGGCTGTGCCGCCCAAGCCGGGGAGCTCAGGTAACGGTACTGTCCGGAGACAAGAAGAGCAAATGACAAATGTTACCCGGCATCGCCGCTTGTGGGCCTTAGGTTCTGAGAGCTCGGAAAGACAGGAGATTTTTCTCTTCCCTAAAATAGCACGCATTTGCTTGAAGCCTTGACACTCCTGGGAGGCTGGAATTTGCCCCTGTGTTTATTTTCACATCTGGGTGATTCTTGTCACCACTGGGTGACTTTTAAGGAACCATTTCACTGCTGACTTTGAAAGTTACTTAGACAAGACGGTCAGGCACAGGGTTTTATAGGACCATCTTGGCCTCCAGCTGCTGCCTGGGGCTGACACAGTCCTGGGAAATCTTCTCCAGTAAGACTGAGCACCCCAGGATTCTGGTGGGGGAGAGGCGCTAGGAATGACATCCTCTGTGGAGTCACTTGAGCAGCCCCAGGCAGGCAGACAGTGAGCAGGAACTGTGCACCTCCATGATCCTAGAGACATTCTTAGGCTCTGAGCCAAGTGACCTCAACTGTCGGGCTGACAACTTCTAGACTGAGCTCCAGCGTGGTGGCTCCTCTTGCTCCTGCCTGAGCACAGGAGCCTCTGAAGACAGCATACAGCACATCCATCCACCTGAGAGGGCTGGATGGAAAGCCAGGTGAGGAACCTGGGTAGCAGAAAGCAGGCTGACCATAGGTCAACACCTCTTCCTCCCGCCTTTCAGCGCGCATGCACTGTTTGAAAAGTACTTTCTAAACAGTTATCCAAAACAGTGATTATCTTAGCTATTTTTCTGTTGCTATGATAAAAACACCATGACCAAGGTAATTTATAGAACAAAGAGCCTGTTTGGGCTTCCAGTTCCAGAGGGTCAGAGCCTGTCACTGTGTGGAAGAATGGCACCAAGTGGCTGGAGTGGGAAGCTGAGAGGTCATCTCTCCAAACACAAGGACAAAGCAGAGAGAGTGTGTTGGAAGTGGGGCTAGGCTATCTAATCTCAAAGCTTACCCTACTGATGGACTCCTCCCAGCAAGGTGGCTTCACCCAAACAGCACCACCCACTGGGAAGTAAGTATTCAAACGCCTGAGCTTGTGGTGTCCGCATCTCATTCAAACCACCAACCACAGCAGGGCTCAGGGGCCCTAAGGGGATTTTGTTGGTGGTGTTTTACTAACTGGATGCAGGGTCAAACTAACTGCTTTCTCCATAGGTCGTTTGTACCCCAGCTCAGTGCAGCTCTGAGCCTCCATCAGATGCAGCTCTCTGCAGAGGGTGACAGCTCATAGAGGAGCTTGTAATCGGTAAAAGTGTGAGAATTAGTAACTGGTGTGTCCTCGGCCCTAAGCAAGACGTCTGTGAACACCCTGTGAAGGCCCAGGGAACATGAAGGAAGAGGGAGCAGAAAGATTTTAAGAGCCAGGGGATGAGGAGGCATGTCATGGCAAAACATGGTTGCAGTACTTGGGAACACACCCAGCCACAGCCATAGCTACCTGACTGAGAGTAGGCGGGGAGGTGGGGTTAGCTGGAGGAGGAAGGGGTACCCTGTGGGGAGGGAGAGGAGTGAGGGTTATAGAGGGGGGTTACTGTCACAATGCATTGTATTTATGTATGAAACTGACAAAAGGGGGTGTCCATTTGTTTGTTTTTGATTTGTTTGTTTGAGACAGGGTCACTCCATGTAGCTCTGGTAGTCCCGGAACTCACTGTGTAGACCAGGCAGACCTTGAACTCACAGAGATCTGCCTGCCTCTGCCTCCCAAGTGCTAAGATCACCATGCCTGGCCTCATAAAATGATTTTTTAAAAGAAAGAAAAGTTGGTGCCCACAAAATAATTTTACTGAAAAGAAAAAAAATATTATATCATACTATCAGAAGGCAGTACAAACTAAATGGCTTCACCTAAATAAAGGCTCTCTCCCCTGTAATGAAGTCAAAATGTTTCAGAAAACATGTTGCGGGGGAGTGGGGTGGAAGAGACAGCAGGAGATGTTTGACTTTCAGATGCCCCTTTTCTGTTCAGGGGATTTCTTAGGAAAGCACACTCTCTCGTTATGATTGATGCAATTTTAGTAGAGAGGAAAAGTACCAAAAGCTGAGAGTAAAGAACATGGAGAGTAACAAAGGTGAGCGGCTGCACCACAGGTTCAGGTGTGGGACTGGGGAGACACATGCTTTTTCTGACTGTATTAAACTATTGTCATTGATGCCAGATAGGGAAACCAAGGCTCCAAGATGTTAGGAGACCTATCAGCAGAATATTTTACACAAGCCGTAGTTCAAAGCAGCACTTGACCTGCTTCTGCTCAGAAACAGCAATACGTTAGGAACAGGCACGTGCAGAAGCAGGTGTGTGCAAGAGCAGCTGTGTACAGTAACAGGTGTGTGCAAGAGCAGGTATGTACAGGAACACTTGTGCAGGAGCAGGTGTGTGCAATAGCAGGTGTGTGCAGGAACAGGTGTGTGCAGGAACAGGACATGCAGGAACAGGTGTGTGCAGGAACAGGTGTGTGCAGGAACAGGTGTGTGCAGGAACAGGTGTGTGCAGGAACAGGTGTGTGCAGGAGCAGGTATGTACAGGAACACTTGTACAGGAGCAGGTGTTTGCAGGAGCAGGTGTGTGCAGGTGTAGGTGTGTGCAGGAACAGGCGTATGCAGGAACAGGATGTGCAGGAGCAGGCGTGTGCAGGAACAGGTGTGTGCAGGAACAGGACATGAAGGAACAGGATGTGCAGGAGCAGGTGTGTGCAGGAACAAGTGTGTGCAGGAACAGGTGTGTGCAGGAGCAGGTGTGTGCAGGAGCAGGTGTGCGAAGGAGCAGATGTGTGCAGGAGCAGGTGTGTGAAGGAGCTGGTGTGTGCAGGAACAGGTGTGTGCAGGAACAGGATGTGCAGGAGCAGGTGTGTGTGGGAGCAGGTGTGTGCAGGAGCAGGCATGTGGAGAGCCCGTGGGGATGGGATGAATGCAAGTTTAAACTGGCTGTGAGTATATAGAGGGCATAGTCTGTTCTTCAGGAACTGGGCATGTGTGGTCTGAAGGAGAGGGCATTGCTTTTGCTGTCAGCAGAGCTGAGCTCTGTCTTCTGTGAGCTACATGACTTTGAGAAATTCACACACACACACACACACACACACACACACACACACACACATGTTAGGAGGGATATTTGCATGGAGGAAGGGTGCCAACAGGAGGTTGGGGAATGTGTGAACATGGTCAAACTATGAACACATCCCTGTAAAAAGATAACAAAATCCCTCACTTTGTAAAAGAAGTATAAGCTTAAAACTCGTTGGTAAAACAACAGTGTTTTCTTAAATGCTTGCTATGTGCCCAATGGGGGCTACCCACACAACAGCTGGACCCATTCCAAGAAACTGCTATTATTCTCCATCTTGCTTTATTAAAGAGGAGAGAACACAGAGGAAGGAAACCTCATGGCCACAGCCTAGGGACCTGTGTGCTCAGATTCTGGGGCCCGCTTTCCTAACTAACCACACTCCCAGTGGTAACATGGGCAGTCAGGCCTCCTTACTGATACTGTCAGGACTGTGGGATAAGGTACAGAAAGCTTTCTCTCTAGAGAGAGATTAGCCCAAGAACCTAACATAGAGATTATAATTATCCTGGGAACAGCTTTGAGCCTCAAGGTATTGGCTTTAGAGACCCCCCCACTTTGGACTGTCAACACTCTAAAATTAAGATGCATGAATGCATACAACACCATCTTTCCCCAGTATACCTTAAACTCAATCTGAAAGTCTGGCTAATGCATATCCTAGGTGGGCAGAGAGCAATTGGCTGGTATCAGTTCCCCAGAGGCACCACTCATCCTTGGCCCGTCTCTTTCTGCCATCTCTCATGGCTTTCACGGTGGCATTTCTGAGCCTGGATTTGCACTCAATGTTTGCCTGACTCCTGTGGGCAAGCTGGTTTGTAGACAGAGCATAGCCAAATAGCTCAAGGATGTGTTTGTATCATTTCCCGGATGGTCATTTCTATCTACCAGCTCCAAAGGTCAGAGTGCTCTGGACAGAGTCAACTCAGATACCCGCGTAGGACGTTCCGAAGTCTGTTCCTTGCCAGCATGGCTCAGCAGTGGCTTTGTAGTGTATGGTGTTCAGATGAGCACCCGGCTGGACAGGTAGCTCTCCACATTTGCACCTTGTCTTTTCTTTATGTCATTTTAAACCTGTATCTATGCTGAACTGGGATTTCTTCAGGTCCTAGAGATGTCCGTCCTCTGGCTAGGCACCTTTCCACATCCCATTGTCCAGGGTTCAAAGATGGGAGACAGAACATGAGTGGGGCATTTCTCCGACAGAGGATTTTCAACCATTTACCATTATATACTCTCTGTGCATTAAGACTATGTTTTACAGAAGTCATCAACTAGGAGGAATCTAGGCTGAAACAAGTGTTTAAAAACTCAATTGCAAGGGAAATAATGAGTAAATGCCATTAAGTGAAAGTGGCTATCAACATCCACAATGTTGATGATACAAATGAGTGACATTTAGGATATATGGAGCCTTCTGTCCTTTATGTCCGCTAAAGAGGGTCAGGAGATGGGTCCCCCCTTTTCATTCCTGGCTTGCCCTAGCATCCTTCTGTCCCTTGGATATCAGGACCCTTGATCAAAATGTGGATGGGTAGGAGCTTTTTTCTCTTATGTCCCTTTTGCTGTCCCCACAGGACCCTTCCTGATCTCATGGGAACAAGGCTCTCAGAGCTAAAGCAGGCAAAGATTGCTGTGTGGATTTGGGGAGCAGGATGCAGATGTGAGTGTGATGGTCATGGCAGATGACAGGAGAAAGCAGGGACAAAATGAGCCCAGGAGGTAAACCTCAAGGGTGGAGGCTTTCTTAGGGCTAAACCAGACACCGTGTGGAAAGCGGTCACGCTGTAGGTGACGGTGGGGCAGTGCGCTGAGAGACGCATTGTTAGGCCGTTCTGCCCCCTGGACACTGCACTTACACAGGCCCAGGGGGTGGCGGTCATCACTGCGTGTAGCCTCTGGATGTCCGCAAGAGATACAAGATGGCCAAGGCCACTGAGAGAACAACAGAGCGCACACTGTTACGCCAGCCCCTTTAAAATTATTCCTTTATTGATTGGATTCATGCTTGTAAAGAACACATTCTGATTATTCCCACTCCCCATTTATCTCCCTCTCATTCATCATACCTCCCTCCTCCCTGCCAGTTCCTTTCTATGTCCTTACGTCTTGTTTTCTGACTCACTGGTATTAACCAAGGGCATCCACATGCTCTAGGTTTGGAACTGGCCATTGGAGCACGGTGGGGTCACAGATGGATACTCAACTGAAGGCAATGGCTGCTCCTCCCCTAGAACCTAGCAGCTACCAATAGTTCAGCAGGGTGGGCACGGTGACCCATAACTGATGGTTGACAGGCCTATTCTTGTGAAGGTCCCATGCTGGCAACACATCTGTGTGAGATCCTGTTTCCAGTGGCTGTCCCCTGCCCTGAAGGTGACAATTCACAGTCCTTCTCTCTGTCCTCCAGCTGCCACATTCTTTTCGTTTCCTCTTCCACAGTGTTTGCTGAGTTTTAGAGGGGTTGTTTAAAAGGTCCTGCTTGGGGTGAGCCCTTATCTGTCACTCTCAGTATTTTGAGCAGCCCCAAGTCACTGCATTCACCGCTGTTCACTGTGCGGGACCACGATAAAGTTTCTAATAATCAGAAGTACATTCCAAAATAACTATTGCAGTATGGGACTGAGATGCAACTGATGGTTACAGTCAAGCACTTTGTTGTGTATTACAAAGCTGAATTGCTATGTTTTCATATGATTTACAGTGAACTAGGTTTGTCTACAGGAGCATTGCCACAAACAAGTGAGAGACACATCACATATAGAGACTGGGATGCCAGCAGGTCTTAGAAGTCTTTAGTGCCATTATAGTCCAGTGGGACCCAATATCACAATTCTGTCTGTCACCACTTAACCCCCACCCCCACCAAGAACATGAGGATCTAGGTTGACTAGAATTAATGAGCTTGGCCAAATTACTCCATTTCTGAAGTGTTTTGTCATCTGTATGGCATAAATAAAACTAAAAATCAACTTGAAAATTGTTGCAAAGAATAAGAGAGAGATTGTATATTGTCGTGTTTGTGATACTTAGGAGATGGTAGTCCAGGTGGTGGTGGAAGGGGAGGAGGAGGATGAAGAGGAGGAGGAGGGGGAGTAAGAGGACAAGGAAGGGGAGATGAATAAGAAGAGGAAGAGAAAGAAGGAGAGACAGAGGAGGATGAAAAATAGGGTGAAGAGGAGGAGGGAGAAGAGGAGGACCGAGAGGAAGAGGAAGGGGAGAATAATGGAATGCTATTAGACAGGGTCTTTCTTTGGACCTGACCCTGATTTAGGGGAAAGAGGGGTTATGTCATGGAGTTTTGTGTTGGGATTTTTTTTCTGTGAGAACATCCTGACAGGGTGCATGGATTGCTGGCTTCCTAACAGCCATGCCCTAAGGCCACCATTTTCCTTGCCTTTATTTGGTCTGTGGGTACAGGGAACATTCTGTTCTGTTGGTCATAAGTCAAGACTGTGGGAGTAGGGAGCAGCTCTGGGCACTTGGCTGCTTGCTGGGTTGGGTACCAGCCAGTGAAGAGCAGCCACAGCCCATCAGTTCAGGGCAGCAGGAGCCCTCTCCCACTTGGCTCCATGCATGAATGCACCATGAGAATTTGCCCAGGTTCAGCCCAGGGTGCAGTGGAGGGAGGGAGCCTGGGAGCTCACTACCTTGAATGGAGACCATCAGAATTCTTGTCATAAAATATTGGCACAAAAGACAGAAAGGGACAGAAGAAACTAGCATGGCTTCTCCCAGACAGAACTTCCCACTGGAGATGAGTTCCTCACCCTGTGGGTTTTGATTGAACTCACAGCTATTTTCATTGACTTTTATAATAACCATATTTTCCAGTTTCTATATTTGATTCACTGACATCTGTGGCCTTGCTAAGCCTAGAGGTGAGTCAGGATAGAAAAGGAGGGGGAATCTTGGGAGCACAAGATGGGGAAAAAGCCCTCACTCTGGAGTACAGTTGACACCTCTTGCCAGCAGGACAGCAAGATTTCAGCACATCTGGGAACTGCTCAAAGCCCCCCTCTGTTTCTAAATGAAAACCTGCAATTTTCTAGGAATCTCACTAGAAACCCCATTTACAGGGTAAGAACATATATTAGACTCTTGTACAGCCCTTGTGGCTCCTGGTACAGCCCTGGTGGCTTCTCCTGGTACAGCCCTGGTGGCTCCTCCTGGTACAGCCCTGGTGGCTCCTGGTACAGCCCTGGTGGCTCCTGGTACAGCCCTGGCATTTCCTGGTACAGCCCTGGTGGTTCCTGGTAGAGGCCTGGTGGCTCCTGGTACAGCCCTGGTGGCTCCTGGTACAGTCCTGGTGGCTCCTGGTACAGCCCTGGTGGTTCCTGGTAGAGGCCTGGTGGCTCCTGGTACAG
>PVIU01005349.1:21996-98033 GCA_004026605.1 Ondatra zibethicus | reverse complement strand
GGTACAGCCCTGGTGGTTCCTGGTAGAGGCCTGGTGGCTCCTGGTACAGTCCTGGTGGCTCCTAGTACAGCCCTGGCGTTTCCTAGTACAGCCCTGGCGTTTCCTGGTACGGCCCTGGCGTTTCCTGGTACAGCCCTGGTGGCTCCTGGTACACCCCTGGTGGCTCCTGGTACAGCCCTGGTGTTTCCTAGTACAGCCCTGGCGTTTCCTGGTACGGCCCTGGCGTTTCCTGGTACAGCCCTGGTGGCTCCTGGTACACCCCTGGTGGCTCCTGGTACAGCCCTGGTGGCTCCTGGCTTTATCTCACCAGATTGTAAATCTACTCAAGGCATCTCACTTAATGAAAGAGAAAAAATTCTTTAGGGACTTTTGAGATGTAACTTGAGAGCCACCAAAATGATCCCTATGCCAGGCCGAGTCGGGCTTCCCCTGAAGGGCTCTCCTCCACACTCAGTGTGCCCTATTCTCTTGGTGTGCCCTATTCTCTCCAACTCTCTTCTGAGAAACCCACACCCACACTCTCGGGTGTACCTTCCTTCCTTCTGGGTGTCCCTGTCCCTTAACCTTCATGCTCAAGACTATTTTAAAGCCTTTTTTAATAAAGTCGGTCATGGCAGACCGCTATAGACAAGCCCCTCACTCAGAGCTGCTGAAACAATCCCACTAGCCGGTCCTAGGCCAGCCTTCTTACCTTGCCCCATTTGTGTTAAAAATACAGTTAGAAAAAAAAATACACATTTCCTCTCTGTTCCCCCTCAGGTCTGAGCCCAAAGGGCGTGCTGTCTGTGTCCAGGAAATGTTAGTAAAGACATCTTCTTTCATGACAGCCATCTTCATGTGTATCTCATTACCTGATCAAAAGAAGCGCCAGCAACATTTATAATGAACTGGCTGATGGACGCTGCCTGGGCAGTCAAAACACCAATAAATATGACCCAGGAACTAATAATAAACCGAACACCCTGACAGTTCCCCCTGGAAACAGCACATTTACACGGTGGTGACATTTTCTCTCTTAAGACTCAGATGAGCAGGTCCAAAGCCAGCTGGAGCACCGCCAGCAAGAGGCCCGAGATCCCTACTTACCTCCTTTTATCCCAAGGGTCCCTGCAGTATTTGTGATGAGGGAAGGCTGCTCGACTTTGGATTGGTAGGCTCGGACCACAGGGACTTGGCCACAGACCAGTTCAGGTCAGGCTAGGCTGGGCTCTGGGGCTAGGTCAGGACAAGGGTGTACAAGTGAACAAGGTAGAGAGAGAGACATGAAGATTGCTATGAAATGGGGCACTGAGCTAACAAGACGAACATATAAAGGGGCGCTGGGGGTGGTAAGGTGGCTAAGGTTTGAAATTAAAGTAGAAGTCAGCTGGCAGAAAAGTCGGCTAGATACTCCTCCCCACCAACACTTCATGTCACAAAGCAGAGCACATGAGAGAAAGAAAAACGTGTGCGCAGAATGCTGGAGAGGTTGGCGTCATGTAAATGACCTGTAAAGGGTCATGACCCTGGGAGGAGGGTTTGGGAATCTCTGTCCTGGTGCAGCTTTATAGCCCACCCCCACTCTCTCTCTTTCATAATGAACTGTCCATTCCTCTCACAGCTCATGTGTCCCTGGCCTGAGTCTTTTCTAGGACACCCAGACCTAGAAATGTCATCAGAAACCCGCTCCGCTCAGATCCATACACACAACAGACTTACTTCAGATTCGCTGGGCCTGTAAATGACTTTTTCCTTCTCCCTAATGTTTGCTTTGAATGTATTTATTTGAAAATAAATGTAGATCGTTGATGCAAAAATACAGCTCTCACCTCAGAGGGGAAAAGAGATAGTTTGTTCTGGAGCCGACCTTGAGTAACCATGGCCTGGGATCACAGATTTAGGCCACCCCAAACTCCATTTCCAGTGGTGTAAGTTTCATGAAGTGTTACTGGAGACTGCACTTTTGTTCCTGGCCGCCCAGACCCGAAAAATTACACAGAAACTATAATAATTACAACACTATTTGGCCTATTAGCTCAGACTTCTTATTAACTAACTCTTACATCTTAAATTAACCCATTTCTATTCATTTGTATTTTACCACAAGACTCGTGGTTTGTTACTCCTTGCTTCTTGGGTGATTACATGGCATTTGCCTGACTCTGCTTCCTTTCCTCCTCTGATCTAATCTCTGACCCAATCTTTCCTCCTCCTTTCAATCTCTGATTGGATTTTCCACCCTGCCATAGGCCAAAGCAACTTCTTTATTAACCAGTAGTAATAAAACATATTCATAGCAAACAGAGGGGATTCCACATCAGTGAAGTTTTATAACAAAGGAAATCCAACCCAGACAGTTTTCAAATACATTGTGGAAACATCAGGCAGGCGCCTGCAGTAATGCAGAGACCAGGCTTGGGCCTCAGATGCTGTCTGAGCACATTCACAGCATTTTGGAAGGTGGAAACTAGGAGTCAATTAGAACATAATGAAAGATTTACCTATTAGTCACAAAGACATTAAGTCACATATGGACCTACGTAACAACTGGTCATTAGGGGGTCAAGATTGCCTAAGACAATTTGAACTAGATCCTGAACTAGCAACAACCTCCCCACAATCACTGAAGTTCTAATCAGCCTGTGATCCAGCCTCTTTCCAGGAATTTTCCTCCTCAGCATCCCCTGTTGACCAAGCATCACATTCTGTGCATGTGGAGGTGAGATATTTTATTAACTATTATTTAATGTCCCTCACTGCTAGGAAGCCTCATTCCTAGGAACTGTAGATGAAGCTCTGTAAACAGGCGAGCACCTTCAGGAAAGGAATGGCCAGTAAAGACATTAAGGAAGAAAGTCCTGGGTTATCTATTAAAATCTATAAGACATTATGATCCAGATCTGATTATTACAATCCTCCGTATTGTACATAATGTGGCATATAGTAAAAGTAATCTGCCTATGATGAATATAATCAAGATCACTGTCTGCCCTAAGAGAATGTAGCAGATAAAGGAAATGGGCATTTTGAATAATAAAATTTAAACATTAAAAAAGTAGACTGACTATAAGTTTCACTGCGTTCACAGCTATTTTTAGTCTATGAACTGTTGTACTTTCTATTTGGGGTACTTAAATCTATTATCATTTAAGTTTGGTTTTTCTTTTGGCCTCATGGAGAGTGGCTGCCTCTCCTTCTTAGTACAGGTTGGTCTTTAATATCTAACTTAGCACCATTTTTATTTGTGGATGTTAACTTGATCTAATTTGTTATCTTGGTATTGTACCAGAGTTCATTTGTGAAAGCAAATGGAAAATTACATTATAGAAGAAATTAGACAGCGATATAGTATTTGAAATTTTCTTTTAGCATAATTGTCTCTTACTATATACTAAATATTACTAGATAGAAATAAGAGTTCAGATTTTTAGAAAACAGAATTTTATAGGCACAGCTAAATCTTATTTGTATGTTTTTATCTTAACAGAAATGAAATGGGAATCTAGTGAGAGTCAAGTGATATTGTCCAATTTATTTTTTAAAAAATCCATAATATAGGACACCTCAAATATTCACCTTAATCAAGAACCACTGGGTGTGAAGGCACAGACGATCACAAAGGTTGTTGTTAGAGATAAGTGTGTTTTGTATAATTTGTGTAGAAGAGTTTTCCCTAATCTCTGGCTAGAGTAAATGGAGTTAAATTATTTTAAGTTTGTCAGTCTTCTGAGCACACTGCAGGGTCTTTTAGAGTGTTAAGTTCATTGTACCTTAATGTTTTTAATATTGTTAGGGTAATTCACTTGGTTGGACACTTCTAATATTGTCCCCTTTTTAATAGAAAAAATTGTCTAACAGTTTTGAACTTAAAACCTAAGCACCTGGGGGCTGGAGAGATGCCTCAGTGGTTAAGAACCCTTGATGTTCTTGCAGGGGAACTGAGTTCAGTTCCCGGCACCCGCGTGGGGACTCATATCCACCTGTAACTCCAGTTCCAGTGATCCAATGCTTTCTTCTAGTCAGCTCAGACAAAGGCACACAGAAGGTGCACACACGTGTGCACATGCACGTGCGCGCGCGCACACACACACACACACATACACACACACACTAAAAATAAAAGTAAACCCCTATTAGAAAGGAGGGCCTCACTGAACATAGCTCATAGAAGAACCAGAAGGAGTTTGCAGAGAGACAGTGGTAGCACCCATTGTAAACACTCCATTTCCCCCATCAAAATCCTAATCAGATCTGGGCTGTTCAGGGTGAAATGGCCATAGACAAATACTGCATGTTCCTAAAAAGAAGCCTGTTTGATGCCCAAGTGTCACACAGAGGTGCTCATGAGTGTCACATAGGGGCACTCATGCTATTTTTAAACATCTATGTCAGAGCATGTTGTGTTAAAGGGAAGCTAGATAGGGACGTACAAGTCGCCTTTGTGTGTGACAGCCAAGAGGTGTGTGGCTGAAAATGGTGGAGGCATAGCCTAGACCAGTGTAAGCCATGCCATGATCCATGAGTGCGGTTGTAACCAAGTGTGACAGCCCAGGTTATTTATACAGAACAGAAAGTTAGTTCTCCAGTTCTGAGGACTGGAGAATCCAAGGTCTACGTTTGGTGTCTGGGAAGGGTTGCTGTCTGCATCCAAGGGGGCTGCATCAGATGGCAAGTAGGAGGCCACTGTCCTGTGTTATGAGATAATCTTTTTGTGCACTGTGAAGATGTATCTCTCTCTGCCGAGGCACTTTCTGAGTGGTTTGATAAGGAGCCAAATGGCCCATAGCTAAGCAGGAGAGGATAGGCAGGACTTCCAGGCAGAGATAGGAACCCTGTGAAGCAGAGGGGCAGGATTTGCCGGTGCGAAGTGGAGGGAGTTTGATGTACAATATGGAGGAGAGGTGTTGCGCCACGTGGCAAATGTAGATCAATATAAATGGGTTAATTAAGTTTTAAGAGCTAGTTGGGAATAAGCCTAAGCTAAGGCCAAGCTTTCATAATTAACAACAATCTTCCGTGTCATAATTTGGGAGCTGGCAATCCCCAAAGAAAGTATGACTACTGTTCTGGCCCCCTCTCTGAGATGCCAAACCATCTTGAGCAATGCTGCCCTTCCTCTCTTAATTGCCTCCTGAAACACTGCAAAAATACAGAGGTGCATCCAAGCAATAGCAAACTAAACACAATGACTTAGGCAGAGTCCATAGTTCCAGACCCCTTCCTTCAGGAATGGCTAGCCTGGGGACCCAGAGGTGACCTCCAGACTCCTGCCTTCCTTTCTACTGCTTCCCATCAGCACAAGGGTAACCTGGGCAAAAGCAGGCCCATAGAAAAAGATGACGTCGTACTCAATGATTTCAACAGAGCCTGTTGACTGGATTCCCATTGGCTTGCTTTGGGTCGTGTGATCATCCTTAAGTCCTGCAAGAAGACTGGGTGCTGTTAGCTGGTGCACGGCAAAGGGTACGGATGCTGCGTTCATAGCTGTGGCTACAGAACAGATTCTACTAACGGTCAAGTTGGTGAGGGGTTTTGGCCGGTCCTAAAACGTGGGAAGCAAGTGAAGACTCTTCAGGCTCATCTTTCCCAAACAGTCATCCGGAACCAAAGGGATGAAGAGTGGCATTCACACTTACCAACACTCCAGGCAGCCCTCCAATGACGAGCCTGGGAAAATGCTGGGTTCTGCTCACTCTAGGCTTGCCTGGTGCTTTTAATAATCAAGCAGTTCTGGCTGGTTCTTCTGTCCAGACTTCAATGATACGTGCTGCATGCTGCCTCTCAAATTCCATTTCAATTTCCTGTGGAACTCCTTCTCCCCCTTTCCTTTTATCTTTTTTATTTTAATTTTTAAAATTCCTTCCCCGCCCCCCCCCAGCCTAGATCTACTTCTTGGCTATTCATAAGATCTGTGAGCCACCCAGAGGTGGATGAGTGTTTCAGACAGACAAACAGATTGGTTTTGTCCTCAGTAGCTCTTCCTTACTTGAATGTGGAATGAAACGCACCCAGACCCAGAGTTTAGCTCCAGAGCCCCCGTCCTCTACAGGGTGGCAGTAACCCTTTGAATTCTTTGCAACAAGCAAACAAACAGAAAACTCACCAACTCAAATCACCCGAGATGCCACAGGAATTTGGTGACTTGTGTAACTCAAATGTGTAGAGACAATAAGGCTTCAGGCATGGTTTGATCAAGCTGCAGCACTGTATGGATTCTCCCCCAGGAGCAGGGATTCTCATTATCTTTACAGCATGTTCTAGGTACTTGAAATAGCGTCTAGAAAAATATTTTTGAATGAATTGTGTCTGTCTATCTCTGTGGATTGCTTTGGTCTCGAGCAGTACAGAGCAGAGATGAGGTAAGGTTTCTTACTGCCCTCACCCCACCATGGCCTCTGATGGGCATCCACTGCCTTTATGAGGGCATCCTCTAGCTTTACTATCAAGTTAAATCCTTACCAAGTAATCCAAGACCAAACCTCTGCAACTTTAAGAGACAAAACTGGTGTCAGCGTCTGTTTTTAGATATCTTCCCACTGTCCCGTACAGTACTGGACACTTGAAAGTTCCACAGATGAGCAGCTTCCTCCCAGCTGGCAGGACCATATGCGAAAGCCAACTGCTAGTCCTGCTGGTCTGTGGATTTTCAAACTGGGAGCAAAACCCTTTCAAACCATACCTGGTGCCAATTGGTGCCAAAGGAGCATGTGCCAGCCTGACCCTCTCCTCTAGGAGAGCCCTGTGTGCTACATTGCAGTTGAGGAACCCCAAGATCACTCCAGGCTAGCTTCCAGCCCCACTCCCATGCTGATGGGCTCCTCCAATGCCGGCTGTTGGAATTCCAGCCCTTTCTGTCCACAGAGCACCCCAAACCTTCGTATCACCTTCTCTGAGACAGCAAGATGTGCCCAGTGAGGAACTAGAAGGCTATCTGGCTATTTATTTCACATGTTTAATTTTTTGTCTTTTTATTTAAAAAAAAATTTGGATGTCCTTGGGATGAACCTTCTGGTGGGGAAACTAAGGTTGTGGAATAGGGAAACAGTTCCGAGGACTCTGCCAGGCCTGGACATACTCCTCAAGACTGACTGATGAGTGAACCCAAGGCCCGGAGGGAGCATGGGCAGAGTATGCCAGGCTATGAAGCCAGAGACGGCACAAAGAGAAATCCCCAGTTTCTCCGATGTGGGTGCTGGGCCAGTGGCTGAAGAACCCAGGAAAGGGCTGCTAAATCAGCCCTTTATACACGCACCATTGTTTCCTGACTTCCTGCGAACCTGCACAGGACAGACAGCAGCAGCCCCTGGATCAGCCTCGTAATCAGTCTTAACCTTCTACATCAGAGGGGTCTGTGGTGGACTAGAGGTGGGGGGAAGATCACCTGCAAAATCTCTTCTGTTTGTGTGTTTTGTGAGACAAGAAATCTGTAGCCTAGGCTAGACCTGACTTTCTGATCCTCTTTCCATAACCTCCTGGGGATTGAGTGTGTAGGCACACGTCATCACGCATGGCTTGAGAATCTCTTCTGGGTGACTGGGTGGCAACCCATTGGCAGAGGCTGCCTAAGGGCGGTGGACAGGCAGCATTTCCTTGAAGGGTTTCAATAAGATGCAGAAGGCAGGCTTAAGGCTTGCCTGTGAAACAGAACCAGGATAGAGTTATTACTGCATAGAAGACAAACAGAAACTGCAAAGGATCCTGGGGCCAACCAAGTAGAGACCAGAGCAGGCTCAGTCTCACACTTAGGACTAGGAGTTGAATTTGTGAATTGGTCCACATGGTTTCACCACCCCCCCACGATAGCTTTGCCTTCTTCTTCTCATGTTGGCAACTCTCAGCATCATCCTTTCCTCCCATAACTATTTTTGAAGATCTTCAGACCTCCCCCGCATCCCTGTCCTCTCTGGCGTGGCTTGAGTAGCTGCAAGAGGATGCTACATGCCCACTTGAGCTTTGCCCTCCACCACCATACCTTCCTGCCCTCTGAGACCCACTGCAGACACAATGGGAACCGTGGTCCCAAGGACCACTAATATGAAACTCTATAGATAGGGGCCAGGCTAGCTCTTACTCTGAAAAGGAGGTGACTGTTGTATGCTGCTAACTGGCTGGCTGGGGTCTCTGAAGTATCTATGGGTCCTGGTCCATGATCGGTTGTAGTTAATCGTCTGTTCCTAGCCCAGAATGCCTAGATCTGCAGGGATCCCACCTCTCTCTCTCTCTTTCTGCCTTCTGTGAATATTGAATATGGAAGCAATTATGATAGGTTGCAGTAATTACTATTATGTAACTATAGCTGGGAACATGTGAATCAATGCTATACCCATTTCTCCTCCCTCTCTCCCTCTCAACAGTACTGGACAATGCTAAGTCCTTGGGAGCTGGGGGATCAGCACATTTTTAAAGAGTTGACAGTGACCCCTGCACACTGCAGTGTAGGACTAATGAAGACATAGTGTAAGGAAACCTCTAATTGAATCCAGCGTGCAGCAAGCGGAGCTGAACACAGCACCCCCAGCTGAAATCCCACATGTTGGCTTCTAACCCTCCTGGACAGCCAGCACAAGAAAATATTTCTGGGCTGTGTCTCAGGCAGCCAGTTCTATCCACGCGGCCAAAAGAGAACAAGAATGGCCCGTTTCCTGGGTAGAGGCCGTGGATTATCAGGGATCCGAGATTGCCTTTGATAAAAGCTGTTGTTGGCTAAAGGGCAGGCAGAGGGCAAAAATGAAAGAAAGAAGCCTGAGAAACAGAAGTGTTTGGGCGGGAGCGCTCTGGTTCAGTTCACCTCCATTTCCAGTTTGCGTGTGTCGGCTCCGGTTGGCTCGAGGTGAGCAGCTCCTCCTCCATCACTCTGGGCAAGCTCCATGTATGCCCGGCTTGGCCTTACACATCCCTCAATATGCAGATTTCCATGTGGGGCAGAGTGGGAGTACATCTTCCTTCCAGAATTCCCAGCTGGTGATTCATAGCATGGCTATCCATATCCAGCTGCTCTGTCTCCTGGGGCCATCCCTGGGGACGAACCCCACCCCCACGCTTGGTCCTTGGTGCTGTGTGACTTTCTGGCTGGGGATATAAATTGCTGAGTGGCCCACAACAGATCTGAGCCTGAGATGACCAGAGGAATCCTGGGTATGTACACCACTGGGCCCCTTCAGCCAGCTGTTGCTGGAGCTGTTGAGTGCAGGATGGCTTGACTCGGATCCCCTTGGGTCATTTCCACAGCATTTTACATGCCTTGTGCCTCCTGTGTCACCAAACAATGCTAAGCAGTGTTTAAGGGTCTCCTGCTCGCATGCCAAGACTGTGGACGCCTCCTTTCCGATCCCAGGTGCTGTGTCCACTTGTGGAGACCCTGGCAGGCTTGTGCAGTGACACTGACCCCTCGTGTCCCATCTCTTTGGGTTCCTCTTGGTTAAAGGCATGCAGTCACATTGCTGCTTAAAGCGTGGGCAGTGCTCTGCCTCTACACAGAAGAGGTGGTGGCATAGCTCAGAGAACGGGGTCATCTGTGCAGCCCAACTCTGTCCTGAGCCTTAGAAACCCACACCAGAGCTGCAGGGAAGTCCCTGGGTGTCTGCAGAGCAGGTGGCCTCCGTCTGAACACCCAGCCCTGTCAGCTGTTGAGAGCCCTAGTTGGAAGAAGCATTCCAGGGACATTCCTTCTGTCTGGAGCAGGGACTTGGCCTGAACCTTGAACCAAAAAAACCAGAACAAGCTGCACCAGTTTGCTCCACCTCAAAACAAATGCTTTTTTTTTTTTTTATAGCACTGAGAACAAAAATCAAGTTCTGGGGTTGGCATGCCCACTTTGTTTTCCCACTAGGGAACAGTTAGTGAACAAGACTAAACTGGATCTTCTGACTGACTGAGTGTGGAGGAAGAGGGCCTCTGCAGGTGGGTTTATTCAGTTAGCTCCCCTGCAGGCAGACACTAGAAGTCTGCCTGAGGTCTGCAGAGATTGCCTGAGGGTGTCTGCAGGCTGGAGAAGCTGAGGGGACTAGGACTCTGTCCTGGGATAGTGCTGGCAGTCTGTGGAGGGGCGGGGGAGAAATGTGTGGTATTTGAAGTCCCCTGGCAGCCACAGGAAGGATGCAGAAGCCTCCAGATGAAACCGGTCCATGACATACCCTTCTTTATGAAAAAAGAAAAAAAAGGTGGTTGCTTCCTCTGGGTCACACGATATTTTCACCCTGATATGCACAATGGTACTGAAGAAAACACCCTCACACAGTGCCACTCCTGACTGGAGGGGCTTTTACCACTCTGCCTCTTTCATGCCACTGTTGATTTTCCGTCTGCTCAGCAGAACCTGAATCTATTGAGAGTTTAACTATCATCTTCTTTCTGTAGTCAGTACCCCACTACAGACTGTGACCTGGTGGGATTTCTGGCCCACTGGCACCAGCTGCCAAATGTTGTTTTTATCTAAGTTGTTCTGTTTAGCAATAAAAAGTCAGATGTTGGAATGAAAACCTGGTTCCTCAGAGAATCCCGGAAGCAACCAGCTGACCTTCCTTTCTGGCCTGAGACCCAGCAAAAGCTCTTGGCTCTTCCCAAACCAAAAAGACTGTGAATCTCTAAGTCCCTCCCTCTCCTTCCTCTGTCTCTCTATCCACATTTCTGGGTCCTCTGTACTCCCTAGGGCTAATTATTGTCAACTGGTTGCTGGCTCTGCCCCCTGATCCAAGGTGAATTTTA
This sequence comes from Ondatra zibethicus, assembly GCA_004026605.1. Lineage (NCBI taxonomy): Eukaryota > Metazoa > Chordata > Mammalia > Rodentia > Cricetidae > Ondatra > Ondatra zibethicus. Next base: position 87,350 of record PVIU01005349.1, on the reverse strand, counting down.
TTAACACAGCCTTGGAGTTTCACTGCGTGAGCAGATATCCCAAAACCCACTGTGATAAGAAATATGGGGTAGAAGAGATCTATGGGAGGAATGGCTGCTCCAAGCCCACAGTTTCAGTAGGGTTCAGTCCATCCCGGCAGGAAGGTGGACTGGCAGGTGCAGCCTTGTCTTTGGTCAAGCGGGAGGAAGGGAGCCTGCGGCCTCAGCTTGTTCATGTGATTGAGACCAAAAGCAGAGGCAGCAGGCCTGAGGCAGAGGTGGTGTGCATGTCAAAGGCTAGCTCCCAAACTGGCTACTTCTACCAGCCAGGCCCCAGCTTCTAAAGGACCCACAGTCTTCACAATGGTACCCCAAGTGGAGCAAGCAAGGTACATTACTACTCTGAGAGGACGCCTCCCTAGAAATCCTGTCAGATTCTTCTAGAAGCTTGAGTCTGGAGACTGTAATTGAATTTGCTTCCTGACCTCCTTTGCTTCCTCTGGATTCCCCAGGTAACCTGGGATCTGAACCAGGTCCTCCAATACACAACCACAGCCGAGGCCGCCCTAGGAAAATATGTTTGCTTCCCGTTACCTTTACTCCAAAGCGAGTCCACAAAACTGCTTCCTGGCTCTGTTACCTTGTACCGGTTGCTTACCCTCTCTGAGTCCTGATACCTTTCTGTATTGAATGGAGCTATTTCTGTCCTTCAGAAGTGTCAATGGAAATGAATGCATTATGATAACACTCATGCCCTGGCCTGGCACAGGGTCCCCTTCTTTTTACCTGAAGATAGCAACTGTGTGATAGGGGTGAGGCGGGGAGCTAGGGTCACAAGATGTGTTTGGCTGAGTTCAATCAGGGTTCTGTAAAAGAGGTTAAATTTAGTTCAGACGTAAATTTAGCAAATAAGTGTGGTTTGGGGTCTTACCACCCCCCCTTCTGTTTATGGCTTGGTTCAGCCTCTGTCTCCCAAAGCAATCATCCACACAGCACTAATTAAGACATCTATGGAGCTCCCAAAAAGTGAAATTCTGAAACCCAGATGCCTGCCAAAGTGTTCTGGAACTTATCACATTTTTTTTACGTGCTCAGTACCATCCAGAACAGCACTGGTCCTTCATGGAGGGGGCAGCCTGATAGTGCAACGCTCTGCCGGTGGCTTTCCCAGCGCCATGCCCCTAACTCTAAGCTCCTCCCCAGTTTCTTGGTCCTTAGGGAGAAAAAAAAAAACCTAAGATTTAATCATTTTTGCCATGAGGAAAAGGCTTAGGAAAAACAAAGTTGAGGTAGAACATATAATCCCTCCGGTGGGCACCCCTGCCATGGTCTTCTGAAGGCTGAAATGTATCTCTTCAGGCGGGAACCTGGGTCTCAGCTCCTTACCCTGTCTCTGTCTGTTCCAGGGGCCACGGTCCCTTCATAACAGTTCTGCCAAGAACGATACCCACTTCTCCTCCCCCACACTTCCCAGGATGGCCACCCAGCTAGCCACCTAGGCCAAGCTGACACAGACTGGGTATGAAGGGACGAGAGACAGCACATAGTGACGTATGAAAAGTGGTGGCTGAGAGAAGGTGGGGCAGCGGACACAAAGCATGAGATGCATGCTGTCGAATCTGCGACATCTCCAGGCTCCCATCTGAGTGCTTTGCCCCCAGCTTTTCCATACTGTGGAGCCAGGAAAAGGAGAGGCCTGGTTGACAGAGGTGTGTCATTGGAGGGTTGGCCTATCAAGGTCAGGCCTGTTTTTCTGGTTTGTTACCTCAGCTTCTTGGTCAGCTGACACGTTAGCAAACCTCTGCCTCACACCTCTGCTACCAGAGACAGAGTGCCTCTGTCCTGCCATCTACCATGGTGCACAAAAAGCTTTTGAAACCATGAGTCCGAACACCTCTGTCCTTCCTTCAGCCATTTCTGTCAGATGTTTTCGTCACACTGATGCTGAAAGTCACTATTGCATGTTTAGAGGCTTCAAGGGATCCTGGGATGTTTCATAACAGAATGATGTATGGTGCCTATATCATAAGAATCAGGTACTTGAGGGGTTGCCAGATGTGTGCACTTACGAATGTGAAATCTCTCATTGGAAGGCTTTATTTTGAAAGTAGCTGGGGAAGAGAAAGAGGCTGAACTCTAAAACAAATAATGTATCATGTAAGTCTTTGCTAGCACAGGGAGTTTGCTCTATGTCATGGAAACGTGGGTATTGAAATATGCCCTGGATGTGAGGGACTGACTGAGTTCACCACTGAGATCAAAGTTGGAATTGCTTCCCCAACACAAGGAGCTTACACATTTAACCCATGGACATATTGCCACAGGTGAAACCCAGTTGCCTGCCAGAGCATTCTGGAATGCTAACTATTAGGCCCTGGTCAATGTCTCAGGACCCCTGCGCTTCTGTTGGAGTTCCTTCCAGCTTACTTCTCAAGATTTTCCAGGGGAGGAAGGTATCTATGTAGTTGCTGCCCACAGGCTGACTCTTTTGCGATCCATAGCCAAGATAAAGTTTGTTGGATTGTCTCTCAGGTTATAGAACGACACCATGTTACAAGAGCGGCCCTTCACACGTAGCCTTGTTTGTGGTGGTCCTATGAGTGTTCTCAGATCCTGGTCCCAGGGTCCTCCATCACTTCTGGTGATGGTCTGTGGGCACCAGGGTGGGGCAGGGAAGTGAGTTCATGTCCAATGGCATAGGCGAGCTCTAATTCGTATCCAAGGTGGTCAAGGACTAGGGGAGCACTATTTCTGGAGCTTTGAACCCCTTCATTACAAGACAGTGCCATTCAGATGTCTTTTTTGGGTGTGTGTTGAAGTATGTAATTACCCTTCCCTTGGCCTTGAGCTCTCAAAACACGGAGAGGTTCACACACGAGGATCTCACACTTCTAACCGCCCTCTCCGATTCCGGGAAAGTGACAGGGTGACCTTAGCTAGTCTTCCCAAACTTGACCCAGACGAAACCAAGGGGTCTAAGTTCAAGTGAAACTCAGAAGCCAGGGACATACTTCTTGGAAGGACTGACTTTTTTGTCTTCTCTGAGTGGTGATGTACCTACATCAAATGTTACTGAGTAAATGGAAGAGCTCTCTGCAGTTAAAGCTACAATGGTTAGAACAACAAAACAAAGCCAGTCCAACGCTGTATGACTCAGAGTACAGAAGGGTACACCAGAGTACACCAGTACAGAGTACACCAGCCCCACATGATGCGAACAAATGATCAGTAAATTAATAAGTAGGAAGAAGAGGCCAATCTCCTAAAGAGAAAAATTCTAAGAATTTCTATAGCTACCCACTTTAAAGGGGCTGGAATGTAACCCCCTCCTCCTCAGATGTGAGTTACAGAGTTAGGTGACTTCATTGTGGTGTGACTATCACATTGCATGCTTGTAAAAAATCCTAGGTATTCCAACTTTGATCTCAGTGGTGAACTCAGTCAGTCCCTCACATCCAGGGCATATTTCAATACCCACGTTTCCATGACATAGAGCAAACTCCCTGTGCTAGCAAAGACTTACATGATACATTATTTGTTTTAGAGTTCAGCCTCTTTTTCTTCCCCAGCTACTTTCAAAATAAAGCCTTCCAATGAGAGATTTCACATTAGTAAGCGCACACATCTGGCAACCCCTCAAGTATTTTTTACAAGCATGCAATGTGATAGTCACACCACAGACAGCAGAGTATTCACCCAAACTGCATAGTATACACCATTGTACAAGTAGGTTGTTGACCGAATGCCATTGTGTGACATGTAACTCTGTTAGAAACAAACCTCGCCACACATTTTTTTAATGAATTCCCATCTTTCCTCAGATGCTTCACACAGGTTCTGGGATGTCAGCTTTCACAACAAAATGGGAGACTCTATATGGGAAAGCTCCTGGCCATGAGTCTTCTTTACATCAGGGTCACTTGAAGTGCCTAGTACCCAGGACGGCAGGAGACTATAGGGCTATGCTGTCCAAAGTGATGGCCCTGTAAAGCCACTGAGAACTTGGTGCTGAAAGTAGAGAAAACACACCAGGTATTAGAGCTATAGTGTTGGTCCTTACGAGCCATTTTATGCTGATCGTGTTGAATGGATATTGTTTGACTATTCTGGGTTAAATGAATAGATTATCAAGCTTAAGTCTTTCTACTTATTTTTCTTGTTCTTTCTTCTCCTCCTCCTTCTTTCAGTTTTTGGTTTACTGAGACAGTCTTCTTGTAGCTGAGGATGGCCTCAAACTCATTATATAGCTGAGGATGACTTGAGTTTCTGAGTCACATTGCCTAGATAATGTGATAATAAGAAGCCAACCCCAGGCAGTGGGGATGCTAGAGCACGTCTGTCTTTCTATTTAAAAATATGGCTAAGGACTGGGATCATAGCCCAGTGGTAGGTTGATTGCCCGCTATGCCTGAAGCCCTAAGCTCAGTTATGAATACAACAGAAACAAAACAAATGATGTGGGATGCAATGAAAGTAGTCCTGAAAGGCAATTTTATAGCTACATTAAAACAATAAGAAAAATGTCAAATAAATAATAATGTACCTTGGAGTCTTGTAAAAATGTGAGCAAGCCAAACTCAAAGTCAGTGAGTAGAAAGAAGCCATGCAGGGCAAGAATTAACAGAACAAAAACAAAGAACAATACAAAGAATCAATGAAACAAAGAGCTGGCTCTTGGACAAATAAGTGATATTGGCAAAACTTTAGTGAAATGAACCAGAAGAAAGAGAAGACCCAAATTAATAAAATTAAAGCTAAAAAATGAGCCATTACAACATATATCAATGAAATTCAGAAAATCATTAGGATTACTTTGCAACTAAAACTCCATTAAGATACAAGATAAAAATTACAGATCAATATCCTTGATGAACATAGGTGCAAATTTTTTTCAACAAAATACTTGCAAGTCATATTTAAGGACACATCAAAAAGATCATTTACTGAGTCAAGTTATCTTCATTCTAGAAATGTAGGGATGGTTTGAAATATGCAGATCAAGAAATGTAATATATCACATAAACTAAATCAAAGATAGAATTACATGATTATTTCAGTAGCTGCCAAAAGGCTTTTGATACAATCCAACATCACTTTTGATAAAAGCCCTGAAGAGACTAGGAATAGAAGGGACATATCTCAATGTAATAAAGTCTATATAGGACAAACCTGTAGCCAACATCATACTAACTGGAAACACTCAAAGCATTTCCATTAAGGTCAAGAAGAAGATAAAGTATCCACTTTCTCCACTCTTCTACACTATGACATTTGCAATCTTAGCTAGAGTAATAAGACAAGAGAAGAAAATAAAAGGGATACAGATAGGAAAGGAGAACACACACATGTGTATGTGGTGGACAGAAAACAGCCTTGAGTTGAGACAGAATCTCTGCTTGTCTCTACCTCCCCAGCCTTGGAAACAAGGGTGTCACCATGCCCTCCCTGACCTTTTTTAAAAAAAAGACATTGATTCTGAAGCTCAAACTCAAGTTCTCATGCTTGCAAAACTGCTAAGAGGGAAAAATGAATGGGATAATGGGTAGATTAGTGTGAACTTACTCACACTAATAATAATAATAGTGAGTAAAAGAGTGGATACTTGTGAGCTATTATTTATGAACAACTTACATTGGTATAGATTTTTGTATATTGATACAAGTTCAAATTATATTTGTTATATTGAATATGCTCCTATTTCTTTTTACAATATTTGTACACCTATGAAAAGTTATCTTGTCAGATTGTATGCATCCATGTTTCTACCTCTGTTTAAGACATTTTGTATATTGATACAATTTTAGGATATATTTATCATTTTGCATTATCTATTTTTCTTCTGATCTAGATATTTATACATTGTTTAGATTTTGAGATCATTGTCCTCCTTTACTGCACAGTTATTTAAAAACTGCTTAATATTCTGATATGAAGTCTTAGTCTTTAGGTTATATAGGTATTAAGTATTATAGGTCAGTAGTCATTCATGTTAGTCAGACTAATTAGGTTCTTTAGAAACATATAGATTGTATGCTGCATAGATATACCTATCTTCAACCACTTCAAAGATCTGTAGAACATGGCATTTAAATAACTTAGGATTCTGTTGATGTGAGACGCAATTGCTCCTGGCAGCACTGATCTATTCCCAAGAGAGTATTGAGCACCAAAGACACTCTACTTGGAGTTTGTTTTCTTCTTGGCACAAATGGCCTTTGGGTAAGGAACTGCTCATGCCTCAACCACTGACAAAATACACAATGTACAGACTGGACAAGCAGGATACAAGAATGACAAGAAACAATACAAGAAAAAGTGCAAGGAAATAGAAGAAATACAAGAAAAAAGACTGTCAAATCTTGCCAAGATAGGGTAAGGTAATTTGAAAATTTTCCTGCCTCTGAAAATGGTCTGTCAGTTACTCTAGGCCTTAGCCAAAGTTAGTTTCTTCAACATTGCAAATGAGACTTTGGGTAATTGCTCAGGGAGCCAGTTGTCTCTGTCATCTACTGCACATTTTGGAAGCTGCTTGATTATACTTCCTGCCTATTCAAGTAATATTATCTCCCTTCTTAGGCATTTGATGGAGTTGAAGACTAGATAGTTATAGTTACTTTCTTCTCATGACTTGGCTAAATTATTTGTAATACAAGACTTAGACTCCTTAGAATAGAATGTTTATTAAAACATTAGGATATGTTCTTGGCTTAATATTGTTTATGCTTGTTGTAATTCTAACTTTATACTTGATATCTGTTCCCAGTGTACATAGTTTTGTATTGGGTTTAGAACTCTCTTATTTAAACAAAAGGGGGGTGCTGTGGGAGCTCCTTCAGCTCCTTTGGCCAATAGCCTTTAAGATACCAGCCCACTTGGGTGTGGTCTCTTATACTACAAATACAGCTGTAAAGCATGTGCTCACTCTCTTTTTGTGGGACTAGGCAGTACAGAAACCTCTGTCAACAAACGGTGCCAATGTGGACAACTAAATACACTTAAAACCTGAAAGAGTTTGGAAAGTAATTCTAGACACAAAAGAACAGAGTTAAGCTTCTTAGTAGCAGCATTTTCTCAGGTGGGTTCTGTTAGAGGCAAATGTGTCTCAGTTAAGAGAGATTTCCTGACTCAGCTTTAGCTAAAGAAACCTTGCAACCCTTTTGAGAGACTCTGTCACAAAGTACTTAAATGGTGTTTGTGAATATCCTACAGCATGCTTCTTGGTGATGGCAGGAACTTGAAACTCCATAGAGTTGTGGCAATAAACATGGCTCCCACCAGTATCTTTGCCATGAAGCTAGACTCCCAGAAAGCTAAGGAATGGGGTGGATCCAGCCATCAAAGCCATGGCTTTAATCTTAGCAAATTAAAGATTCATGTGGTCAGAAGAAGAGAGATATACAAAGACAGATTCAAAGATGAAGAAAACCTCTAAATGGTTTACAGTGTCTCTAAAAATATATGTAGGCTTGGGAGAGAAAAGAAAAAGAATGAAGTCCTTAAAATAAAAAAGAAAGAAAGATAGTAGTTGGATGTGGTGGCAGACACCTTTAATCCCAACACTTGGGAGGCAGAGGCAGGTGGATCTCTGTGAGTTCAAGGACAACCTGGTCTACAGAGTGAGGGCCAGGACAGCCAAAGATACACAGAGAAACCTTGTCTCATAAAACTGAAAACTAAAAAATAAAAAGAAAAGAAATAGAGCTTAAAATAAAGCCACATAAAGATGGAAAATATAGAGAGAGTCTGTATACCGTAGGCTATTGTGTTGTCTTTGAATTGTTTGAATGTTGAGGAAGGAGCAATAGCTGGTAAAGACATTTGATTATAAATGCTGCTTGGATTATAATCCAAGATAGGTATTTTGAAAATGCCTTGACTTCCAAAATTGAAGTCAAAAGATATGTTACTTTGGAGAAGAGGTTTTGCTTTTGTTTCCACAGGAAATGAAAAGCTGTGGATTCATTCTGGGTTAAGAAAAATCAGGTTTGATCAAGGAAGACCCCCTGAGAAATCTCCGATAGGAGCAGATGACCCAGATGTCTGAGTTCTACATCTAGAACAGTTTCAAGACTGCTGGCTGAGATGACCAAGCCTCACAGAATACTCCAGTCAGGACTTGGTCATAATTCTAATTTTTTTAGGTCCCCAAAAGATTATCAGCACCCCCAATCAGCAGTAAGTAGCCTGGAAAACTACACCCACATTCCCAAAAAATGGATTATGGATGTTTTCCTTTGTTTAGAGTGTTGGTTACAAGTTGTTATGGATAATGGTCATGAAGAAAGCTAAACAAAGGAGATTAGATTCAGAATTCTTGTTTTGAAAAAGAAAGGGGGAAGTGCTGTGGGACAATGGTCTTATACCCTTTAAAGATTTGTCAGTTTTGTATTTTTTAATATAATTTAATTTAATAAAATGCTAATTGGCTAGTAGCCAGGCAGGAAGTATAGGCAGGGCGATCAGGCAGGAAGGATAGGCGGGATGACTAGAACAGGAGAATTCTGGGAAGAGGAAAGGAGAGTCTGCAGTTGTTACCCAGATGCAGAGGAAGCAAGATGAGAATGCCTCACTGATAAAGGTACCAAGCCACATGTACAGACAAGAATTATGGGCTAATTTAAGATGTAAGTATTAATTAATAAGAAGCCAAAGCCAATAGGCCAACCAGTTCATAATTAATGTAGACCTCTGTGTGTTTCTATGGGACTGAACGACTGTGGGACTGGGCGGGACAGAAACCTCTGTCAACACAAAACAAACATTTTATCAACTGATAGATCTCTTTGGCCCATCCCAGAAAATTCTTAGCTCTGATAAACACCTTGAGCCAAGTGGCAGGATACAAAATTAGCACAGCAAATCAGTATCTTTCTAACATAGAGATAACAAATGTGCTAAGCACAAAATCGGGGGAAACATTATTCACAAGTCCCTAAAATCAACCTTAGAATAAACCTAATGGAGTAAGTGAACAATCTCTACACCGAATGCTCTATAACACTGAGGAAAGAAATTGATGGTCTTCAGTGAGAAGATGGGAACCCTTCCACATATGGACAGGATGAATGGATACTGTGAGAACATCTATCCCCCTGGATGCCGTTGTCAGATTCACTAAAAGAAGGGGAAGAATAAAAAAGGAGAGTATAGGGTATGGGTGGGGCAGTTTGAGCATACAGTGCATATTCCATGTGAGATCATCCTCTTATAACTCAGTGCTAGGTCCAAAGACTATAGACAATGGAAGAATGTTAAATAAATTTGGCTACAGGAGTTTTGAGATTATAGTCATCTGTATCAGAATCCCTGAGGACTGGCTTCAGGACCCCAGCAGATAGTGAAACCCATGTTCACCTGAGTCCTTTATATAAAATGGTACCTTCCTGTGTACTTCGTTATCTCTAGATTACATACAGTGCCGAGCGATCTGTGAATGCAAATTCAGTAGTTGCTATGCCATACTGTTTAAGGAATAATGACACCAAAGTCCATACACATTTGTTATGGTTAAAAAAATCTTTTCTTTCTGAGCTTGATGGAGTCCACTCGTGTGGGATCTGTGGAGTGGAGGGGCCAACAAAGCTGCCCTCTAGGAAAGTGCTGTGGGCGAGCATACCGTTTGGGAAATGCTTCATAGTGACTCCTTCCTAGAAAGCAGTAAGACTCGGAAACACACTGGATCTGAGCTCTGAAGGACAGGAGTCTGTCTGTGCAAGCCCTGGATGTGACCTGGATGGGGAGGACAAACAGAGGTACTTTCCGTCACTGGGTCCTGCTTATTGTTTGGCTCCCTGGGCAACTGTTGCAATTCTCGGCGAGGCTTCCTCTCACCTTGCTCATAGTCACCATTTCCTGCCAGTTGATCTCGGTCACACCATGATGAAAGGCACAGCTGTTAGCCCCTCCATCCCACAAATCTCACACCCTGTGGATTCTGCCAAGCTCAGATGGAAAGTATTTTCTAAACATACCAAACGTGCATGAGCTTCCTCCTGGTCCTTATTGCTTAAGCACTGCTGTGTAGCAGCTCTCTCCACTGCGTTTGCCCATTGTTAGATGTGTTTGATCTTGAGCATCTCTCTGGGTCCTGATAGGAAACAGGGCACTGGAAGTGTCTGCTGTGAGGATTTTAATAAAGCTATGCTTAAAAGGAGGAACCAGCTACAACCCACAGCCCTAGTGAGGCTAGGTAACAAGGAGAGCCAAGGAGAGATGGGACACATGAACTTCACTGGGAAGCAGAAATAGAAGAGATCTACTGGGTAGATTGAGGGCTAGTGGGAAATGTGAGGAATTGGGTTGGAGGGGATGAGGGGAGAGTAATAAAGGAGACATCTTGATGCAGGGGAGGGGCACATTTTGGGGTCAGGTAAAAACAAGGGAAACTCCCACAAATCTACAAGGATGACTCCTAGGAATAGTAGATATATGTCCTGAACTGGCTCCCTCCTGTGATCAGATTGGTGACTACTCCAATTGTCATCAGAGATCCTGCATCCAGTGACTGATGGAAACAGATGCAGAGATCCACAGCCAAGCACTGGGCCAATCTTGTTGAAGAGAGGGAGGAAGGATTGTACGAGCTAGAGAGGTCAAGGTCATCACAAGGGAACCCACAGAAACAACTAACCTGGGCTCATAGGGCCTCACAGACTCTGGACCAACAGCTAGGGAGCCTGCATGGGACCGACGTAGGCCCTCTACATGTGTGACACTTGTGCAACTTGGTCTACTTGTGGGACTCTTAGTGGTGGGAGCAGGGCCTGTCCCTAGCACTTTGGCTGGTCTCCGGGAACCTATTCCTCAGACTGGGTTGCCTTGCCCAGCCTTAACACAAGGGAGAAGCTTAGTCCTACCTCATCTTGATATGCCATGCTTTGTTGTCACCCATGGGAGGCCGGCCCCTTTCTGAACAGAGACAGAGGAGGAGAGGATGGGGGAGAAGGGAAAGAATGGGAGGAGAGGAGGGAGGGAAACTGTGGTCGGGATGTAAAATAAATCAATAAAGTTAATTAATAAAAATAAAGGCATGTGGGGGGAAACCAGGGTTTAGAGAAGAGTAGGGAGTCTACGAGACTCTAGTACTAGCCCCAAGTGAGAGCCAACTCTGGTCCTGTGATTAAAGACACAAAGGAAGTGGGCAGTCACCAGTTCCCAGAAGGCAGAGCTAGATGGAGGAGGCAGGAACAGGGCCTCTGCTCTGGAGGCACAACCCGCCTGTCATAGTCCCGAATGACAGAAGCTGGGGAAAATTCACATAATCCCCTCATTCCCTGGCTGGGCCTCCCGGGGCCAAGTCTTCTGGAAGTCAGAGAGCAAGCAGTCCTGTCTACTGTCAATCTCCTCCATTTGTATATCAAAGCGCAAGGTCAGGGGTATTGCAGACTTGCTCACCCTATAGGCCCTAAGTGAGTATTTCCTGAAGAATTTAATAAGCACTTGCTGCTGCTGTGGCTTGTATGCACTTGGGGTTTGCCCCTCACGGGTCTGTGCATTGGAAACTTAGTCCTCAATGTGGCTATGCTGGGGAGTAGAGTGGAGAGTGGAGCTTAGCGGGATGGGGAAGGTTACTGAGAACACTGTCCCTAGAGGGAGTCACACAGTGTGCCAGGACCCTTGGTAATTCCTAGAAGAGAATCCCTGCTCCTTATTCCCTCTCTCACTATGTGGCCTCTCTCTCACATCTTGTATATATAAAGTTATAATGGGACCAAGAAGAGCCACGTAAGAAACCCAACAAACAGGGGCTGCCAAACTTGGACTTTCTGTTTCCAAAATTGTATGCACAATAAACATTTCTTCTTGAGAATTGCTCAGTCTCGAATATTTTGTTATAGCAATGAAAAATGGACCAAGATGGTTGTTTTTAAAAAACAAATACAAAAAAAAGGGCTTTTGGCTGTTTAGGCCTTAAATGATAGTAGTCCTATGTGACTGTCCTCCTTTAATTTTTCAGGGAACGTTTAATGTCAATGTGCCACACACACACACACACACACACACACACACACACACACACACACACGTCCAAATCATGTGTATGGGTCAGTGAATTTCCAAAATCTGAACACAACCATGTAACAAGTACTCAGACCAAAGCAGAGACCTTCATGGTACCCAAGAAGCCCCTGTGCCTCCTGTTGGTCACGACCCCCATGACCACTCTCTTGAGATGTATTATAAATTAGTTTCTCTGGCTTTGAGCTTCATATGTGTAGAATAATACAATGCATGCAATTTTGTGTTTAAATTCTTTAATTTCACCATGGTTTGTGAAGTGTAATGTAATGTTAGTATATTTTAGTTTTTCGAGACAGGATTTCTTTGTGTAGCTTTGGAGCCTATCCTGGAACTCTCTCTGTAGACCAGGCTCGCCTCAAACTCACAGAGATCCACCTACCTCTGCCTCCCGAGTGCTGGAATTAAAGGCATGAGCCACCACCACCCAGCTGTGTTTGTATATTTTTAAAGAAGTATAGTGTTCAAATGTTTTAACATGTAAAGATTCATTCATTCATTCTGTTCACATGTAAATGTGTGTGTTTTGTAGGGGAGGAAACTCTGGGTTTTGCACATAATAGGCAGTTGATATTCCACTGAAACCCATCCCAACCCTATCTGTCCTGCTCTGATAGGCATGGACATGGGTACAGACATAGCCAGTTATATTTATTCCTAGATGTCTTCCTCAATAGATTCAAGTTTTCACTAGATTCATTCACAAAAAAATATGTATAGGTCTGGTGCTGTGTTCATTAGGTTTACTCCCTGGTCTGGTATGTTTGTGCTAATAAGAGCGATGACACTGGATTTTAGACATTATGAAGAGTGTGCTTCTAGACATATTTCTGCAGGAGGCTTTTGGCAACATATGTGTGTATATGTCTCCATCTCCAGTCCATAAAATAAACATTTACCTTTGGTAGATAGTGAGGCAGTTATATTCCCAAGGCAGCTGGAAAGAGCTCTGGCTGCACCATGTCCCCACTATTGCTATAGTCTTCCATCGCTGTGTGGGTGCTAGTGTCCCACTGTGCTGCATTTCTCTGGTGACCAATGAAGTTGACACCTCTTCAAACTGGCACACAGGGAAGATGGCAGAAAGAATGGCCTGGACATGTGCACTCCCTTGGAACTCACAGATTTGGAAGTGATGGTTCAACTTGCTCATCGACATCTGAACCCTGATGTGGACATTGGCCACATGAATCTGATGTGGACATTGGCCACATGAATCTAATGTTAGGGAAGAGGCCAGAGGCAGAGCTGGCCATCTAGGAGTCAGCAGCCTGTCAGAAGTCTCAAGGACAGATGAGGTCCTATGAAGAGTGAGTCAAGGAGAAATGACTGTGAGGACCCAGGAAAAGAACTCTGGGGAAAGAAAGACCCGGTGAAGAACACTGGGATACGGAACAACCAGGGAAGTAGGAAGGACAGCCAGATAGAGGAGGATGAAGAATGCAGAGAAAGAAGACTAATGCCAACTCCTTTATGCAAATAGAAAATAACCCGAGGGTCGATAGAAATCCCAATGCACTCATCACAGTTGAGTGGGGATGGCTTGAGTAAAGTCTGTGGTTATCAAACTAGATTACAAAACAAAATAACACATGTTGAGTGATGTGTATATTAACTGTAAGAATACAGAATAAATTAAAGTTACAAGATGAGAGAAGATATGCCATGCCAAACACTGTCCCCTAAGCAAGTGGCTACCGTTGACCAAAAGCCAACTAGACTCATGGCGAAAGCACCCTTAAGATCAGATGATGCTTTCAAAATGGCAGAATTGATTCTCCAAGAAGATGGTGAATTCTCAATGTGTGTGGGCACAAAAACACTCTCGAAATATGTTAAACAAAAACTGACAAAACTAGAGAGACGTAGAGGCACATCCATTCGCAGTGGGGAACTATGTCACATGTATCTCAAGGAAATACATAAATGGGGGGAAGCCCCAGAAATGTGTCTAAGATCTACAAAGCATAGATAACAAATGTGATACCAGGCTGTCACCAAATGCTGTGCACACAAGAATTTCTGTCCTTCCCAGATACGCGTGGAACATTTATGCTGGCCAGAGAAGAAGTCAAAACAAATTTCAAAAGATTGATATTACTCAGAATCTGTTCTCTGACCACAGAAGAATGAAGCTGGAAATCAATAACGAAAGAACTAGAAATTCCGAAAATGCTTGGGAATGAAGCAATATACTTTTAAATAGGTCAAAGAAAAAATTCTCAGTGGAAACTGAAAAATATCTTTAAATGATAGTGAAAACATAACATCAAAATATGGGGATGTGGTTAAGTCTCTAAAGAACATTTATAGTCTTAAATGCTTATATTTTAAAATATCTAAAAGAATAAAGCACAAAATCAAGTTATTTGCCTCTGGAGAGAAAAAACAGCTTTAGGAAGTCCATCTAAAGAAACTGGAGGAAAATAATAAAGGTGAAGAGAAGTTAGTGAAACAGAAACATTTTAAGAAAGCCAGTCTGCCTTAGACATCTATTAAAACATTTCAGAAAGTCAGCTCTTGTACAAGAATCAATTCTCTTGCATTAGATTTGAGGCATGCATATGTGCCCGGTACTGTCAATGCAGTGAGAACCCTATCCTTGGGGGTCGTGAGTTCTGGCCACCGCAGTTTAGCTAAACTGACTTGACTCAACCTACATTCTAAATATTTATGTTTATACTCATAGACAAATGCTGTTCTTGGCCTTAAAGAACCCTCTCTTTGCAGTGGATGGCAGTCACCGCAGACTGGTGGCTTCTCAGGATGCTGAGAATAAATGACAGCTGAGTGTAAGTAGGACATTTGTACCACCCCTTCTAACTGTTAGGGAACATCAAGGAAGAAGGACTGGAAAGCGTGTGAGAACTGGAAGACAGAGGTTGAGCAGCACTGTCTCCAGGGCCTGGCATGGTCACAGCAATCATGGAAGCTCAGCAGCTGAGGTGTCTGTACTGGGTCCACACAAAGCAGGGACTGCTAACGGTCGATCACAAGATCAGGTTACAGCTCATGGGGCCCATACTGAACTGTCAGTTTCTGCCGGATTCTGGGGGAGGAACAGTCATTGCTGACAGTTGAGTGTCAGTGAGCCTGCTAGGCTCCAATGGATAGTTCCTAACCGTGGCCACACACGTGATCATGGTTAAAACCAGTGGGCCATAGAACAAGAATCTGTGAATGTAGGATGGGGCCTGTAGGAAGAAGAAGAACTGACAGGGATGGGAGGGAGATAAAAGAGAGCGAGGGTATGGGTGGAAGCAGAATGAACTATATACAGGTATGAAATCATCAAAGAACACATAGAAGGATAGTGCAGATGGTAGATGCTGGGGAATCTGAGAAAAGAAAGATGAAGGGAGGGAGAATGGGGGAGGGAGGGGAAAAGGGAGGGAGAAAGGGAGAGGGCAAATTGGCTGCTCAAAATGAAAAGGAGGATAGCAGACAATATCCTACAAATGTTGAAAGTTAAGTATACCATATTATGAACAATATTTCAAAGGTTTAAAATTTATAAAAGCTGACATAAGAAGAAATAGAAAACCTTGAAATCGTCTTATACCTGTTAATGTTGCTGTAGGTAACAATGTCCACACCAAACGCTCTCCAGGCATAGAGTACTTTTTCCCAAGTGAATTGGCCCCAGATTGGGGGGGGGGGAAGACACCATTTTTATGTAATCATTTGTATACATTAAGAAAGAGAAAATATTTGCTAATTTTTTAAAATGAAGTGATTGTAACTTGGACACCAAAAAAAAAAAAAAAACCTAATCTGCACAGGAAGGAAAATTACAGATTAATCTGTCTCAAGGACACAGAAGCAAAAACAGCAAATTAGCTGTTTGGAGTCAGTAAAAGAGCAAGAGGACAATGACTCATGAGCAACTGTATCTGTTCCAGGAATGAAAAAGTGGCTTCACATCAAAAATCACTGCAGTCCATCATACTGTCAGAATAAAGGGAAGACCACTGCTTCACCTAAGCTGACACAGAAGCCATTTTAATGGCATCACCACATGTCCATATGGGCAAGCATGCCAGCCACTCTGTAATCTCAGCTCCCAGGTGTTGACAGAATCCCTGGAACAAACTGGTGAGCCATGCTTACCAGGTCAGTGATGTCTGGGCTCATGTGAGAAACCCTGCTCTAGACAGAAGGTGGAAGGCCTCAGGGAAGACACCCAACAACAGACACACAAACACACATGCACACACACACACACCACTACCACCACACCACACCATACACACGCACATATATACACACATCACTCATACATGTGAAAATACACTGTTAGGAACAGAAGATAATGTCCTTAATTAGATACAGTATTTGTTTTAATTTTTTAAAAAAAGCTGTCAAGCATTGTACATAAAGGCAAAATATTGAAAACTTCCTAAGAAATAGGCATGGGCAAGGTTGTCTGTTCTCACACTTCTTCTCTGTATTGTGTTGTGTTTGAGATGGTGCAGAAAGGTGAGTGAATAGAGCTGACTGCTTTCCAAAGAAGAAATCATCATTACTATCTGAAAAGCAAAGCCACGCCCATAGTAAACCTGGAGCCTGCAGAAAAACTGCACATAAATTCTGAAGGTCACTGGATAGAACAGCTGTGCATAAAAATATTCATAACAGTGAACAGTATACAAAGTGAATAACTCTCCGAAAGACTACTGTGTAAGTTAGTATAAAATTATAACATGCATGTACATGGAGGGTCCTACCATATCCATGGATTAGAAGACTCAGGGTTGTAAAAATATCAGCCTTACTACTCTCCCAAATTAACTACAGGCTTAATGCAATTTAATGAGCACTTGCTATCACACTCTTGGTCTCTGTCTCTGTCTCTCTCTCTAAATAAATGTGAAAAAAATGAAATTTATGCCCTGGCAATGCTGAAACATGCCTGGGCAACCCATATATGGTGATGCAATGAATGAAACACACGCATTCACCCAGTTACCATTTAGTAGCATATTGTTCAGTCTTCATGAGTTTGTATTCTTTTCATGGTGTCTATTCCTGGTGGTTCCTTGCTATATTCCATTGTGGTCATGAGAATACAGGAAGTTGTTTCAATTTTACTGTATTTGTTGAAAGTTGCTTTTCAGAGAAAGTTCCATCGATTGCCTTCCTCATTTCGTTCAGCTCTTGGTTTTTTTCCTTTTCAAGTATGTTTATGCCTGCTTTGAGTTGTTTAAAACAAGCTCGTTCTTTTAACTTCTTTGGCTGGAAGTTCTTCCAGGTCGCTCATTGTTGGGAGCCATTACTATGGAATGAGCGGTTTTTGGAGGGATGTGTGATCTTCTGTGATGGTTTTGGGACTTGCACATCGCCCAGCATTAGTTGAGTCTTTTTGTTAAAATCATCTTTCTTCTTTCAGTGGAAGTCTGTCTCTCTCACACACACACATACACTCACACACATGTACACACACATATACACATACACACACCACACACACTCACACACATACACATGTACACACACACACATGCGTCTGCGCGCACACGTACAGTTTTAAATCTATGTTTCCTGTGTGAGAGAAAATATGTTTGTCTTTGTGAGTCTGGCTCACTTGACTTAACATAATGGCTTCCCGCTCCATCTGGTTTCCTTGCAAACGTCACTTCCTTTCTCTTTGTGTGGGAATAAAAGCCGTGTACACATGCACCACGTTTTCTTTATCTACCCATCCCTTTGAGGACGTCTAAGATGGTGTCATCCTCAAGCAGTTTGAACAGCACTACAATAAACATGTGTGTTCAGGTATTTCTATGGTGTGCTGACTTGGAGTGGTTCGGGCAAGAGTGAGACAGCTAGTGTTTAGATTTTTGAGAAACCTGCACACTAACGTCCACAGTGAATGTAGGCGTCAGTAATGGAAAGGGCCACTTTTCCATATATTCTTACTGGTGTCTGCTGAGATTTCTGGTGTTTGGGATGGAATCTCAAAACTGTTTCAATTTTCACTTTGCTGTTAGCTAAGGATGTTGAATCGTTTTTCAGTACTGATTTGATATTTATTCTTCGGATTTTTTTGGTGTTTGTTTTTCACAACTCTTTATGTATTTGGGATCTTAATCTGCTATTCAATGTATATTTGGCAAAGATTTCCCCCTCCGTTTGTAGACTGGTTTCATTGGCTATGCCAAAGATTTAATTTCTTATACTCCAGTTAGTAGAACAAGATTGTTTCCTGCACCCCCGGAATCCTTCCCGAAATCCCTCTCCTATCTCTGAGAACGCTTTACCTGTGCTTTTCTCTAGCAATTTCAAAGCTTCAGGTAAAACTTCCAAAAAAAAAAAGTCTTTGATCCGTTTTGAGTGGATTGTTTAAGGTGAGAGGCAGGATCTATTTCAGTCCACTGTGCGTATTAATTCAGTTTTCTCAGCACTGTTAGTTAAGCAGGCTGCCTTTTCTCCAAAGTATGGTTTCAACATCTTTCCCCCCCAAAAAATGAGAGGACTGTCATTTGTGTGGATTTATTTCTGGATCCTTTACTCTATTTCACTGGTTTATGTATTTATATCTGTGCCAATATTGTGGGTTTTTAAACTATGGATTTGTAATATAATTTAAGTTCAGCTATTGTGATGGCTCCAGCGTTGCTCTCTTGACTTATGATTGCTTTGGCTATTCTGTGCCTTTCAGGCTTCCATATGCATTTTAGAGCTGTATGTTTTTTCTAGTTCCAAAGAATGTCCTTGGTATTTCAATGGAGATTGTACTGAGTGAAAATGAGAGGTTTTCCCATTCCGTAGTCTCTTATTAAACCCCTCTCTTCAGCATCTCCAAGTTTGTGCTGCAAAGTTCTTCCGTCCCCTTGATCAGGTATACTCCTAGGTGTCTTGTAGTTTTTGAAGCTGTTGTGAATGTGATTCCATCCCCCCACCCCAGTTTCTTTCTTGACAGTTTTGTAATTGATATATAGAAAAGCTACTGATTTGGGTAAGTTAAGTTTGTATTTCTCTACTTTGCTGAGTGTGTTCATCAGTTCTAAGAACTTTCTGGTACTCTTTGGGCTCTTTGGAATAGTGTGCACAGACAGAAACAACTTGGCTCCTTTGTTTCTTCTTTGAATCCCTTTTATTTCTTTTGTCTTATTCCTCTAGCTGAGACTTCAGGCTTTCTATGAATAAGAGTGGATAATGGATGCCCTTATTGTGCTGAGAGTTGAGGGGAAACGCTTTGTTTGGTATAATGCTGACTACATTTAGTATACATTTAGTCCATTTAATATAATGCTGACTAAGGGTTTCTTGTGTGCAACCTTTATCACACTGAAATGTGTTCCTTTCATTGCTAGTTCCTTCAAGGCCTTTCTCATGGTACGATCCTGAGCTTTCTTTCTGGAAGACCATTTCCATATCAGCTGAGAAGATCATGAACTTCATCCTTAGGCCTAATCATGTGCTGTGTTATCCTTACGTGTTTGTATATGTTGAAACAGCCTTGCGTCCCTGGAATAATACCACTCTGGTCATGGTGTATGGGATTTTTACTGTTTTTGACATTCTGTTGGCAAGGATTTTATTGAGAAGATTTTTTATCTAGATTCCTCAGGGAAACCGGTCTTAAGTTCTCCTTTTCCAGTTGTGTTTTGATCAGGTTTTGGTAGCAGGGTGACGTTAGCTTTGTGTTCGGCAATGTTCCTTCTGTTTCTATTTTATGGAACACTCATGATTGAGACTGTTGCCCTTCCTCCTGATGCAGCATTCCTACAAGTATCTTCTGCAATGCTACCCTAGTTTCTGTTCATCTTGAACTGTCCTTATCTATCAGTTTTAAACCCTCCTCTGGGGTCACTCACCTCAGGATCTGAAATAGATCTTCCTTTGCTTTACTGGTTTTTAAGGTTGCTCGTGAAAGATTTGTGTGGAGGTCAGAGAACAGCTTGTAAGAGTCTGTTGTCTCCCACCACCGTGCGGACTCATGGGACCAGCCTGGGGCTGTCAGGCTTGGAACCATCTTGCTGGCTCCTTGAATTGCTCTCCATAGGTGTGACCTTTCCCCATAGTTCCCAGACATCCTTTCATGTCCTGTGTTCTCCAAACAAAGTTCTTCCTCTTTTTCTCTTATTCTGATTCTCCTTCTTAAGGTTACAAGGAGGCAGCTTGTAACCCATCATTGTTTGCAGAAGTTGTCCTCGGAGACCAAAAGAGGCACCGGCTTCCCCTGGAGCTGTAGTAACAGGTGGTTGCGAGCTGCCCAATGTGGGTGCTGGGAATCAAACTCGTTCTCTGCAAGAGCAGTTTGTGCTCTTAATTGTGAACCATCTTCTCAACCCCCATTCTCTACTGTACTTTTCTCTCTCTGTTTTTCACATGGAGTGGCTTCTGTTGTGACATCATTCTTATCTGATCTTCCCTTCTGTAATGTCCGCCCTGCCATCAACCTTAACCTCATTTGGGGGCTTGTAGGGCGTTTTGTTTGTTTTTACCTATAGCTGTTTAATTTTGTCTCTTTTACATCTTCCATGTTTTTGACTTAGCATATTTTGTTTTTAAATAGTGAAACTGTAGCTATAGTAGCTGATTTTTGTATTAACTCTGAAACCCATGCACTCACACAGGTCTCTGAAATCCGTGCACTCACACGCATCTCCTTTCCCTGCTCTTCTACACAGCTGATGATTTTTAATTTGATGCCAAATTCTATCAGTTTTACTTTCCTTGTTGTTAGATATTTTCACATTCCTATCAATTTGGAACCAAATTATTTGGATGTTATCTAATCCTTGGAGGTCTTGCTTTCCAGTCTTAGATTTATGTTAGATGAGAACAGCATTTGTCCATAATCAATTGTTCAGAAGCTACAGGAAGAACCTTGTTAGCGCTCCAGCCAGTGCCCTACGCTATGTGAGGTTTCTGATTGTTTGACTGATTGTTACAGTGCTGACTCCCTCTAACCTTCTGTGTGAGCCTCTCTTTAGCCTTGGAAAGCTTCTTCACACACATACACCATCTGACTGTGCATTCACTTTCCGGCCACCCAGACCCAAATAATCACATAAAAACTATATTAATTACAACATTGTTTGACTGATGGCTCAGGCATATTCCTAGCTATCTTTTACATCTTAAATTAACCCATTAATGGATTAATCTATTAATCTTTGCATCACCATGAGGCTGTGGCCTACCAGTAAGGTTCTGGCATCTCTCTCCCTCGGCAGCTACATGGCCTCTGCCTGACTCCACCTTCTTTCTCCCTGCATTCAGTTTAATTTTCCCACCTAGCTCTATTCTGTTCTGCCATAGGCCAAGGAAGCTTCTTTATTAACCAATGGTGATAAAACATATTCATAGCATACACAGGGGAATCCCACATTAGTATTCTGCTTGGACACCGAAGGCCCTCTGCCCATCTCTGGAATTCTGCACACCTTTCTCTGGTATTGAATCATGTTTCACAAACTCTGGTTCCCTGTAGCTCCCTGAACTCCCAACTTTTCCTCCTTGACTAGGAAGGCTCTGGAAGCCGGTCACTCTTATGTAGCAACCCCTCTTTGTGGTCCCCCTCTTTGTGCCACATCTGAACATGCTGTTGGGTCAACAAGCTGGGAAATGTCAGAGCTCAGCTCATCTGTGGCCTCCTGTCCTGGAAGGTTCACCATCCTTACACTCCTGCAGGAGTGGCCACAGGGAGCTTTCAAGCTGCCTGCCACGGTTTGAATGTTCGTGTCCCTCCAATGTTTATTTGGGAACTTAATCCTTAGTGCAATGCAGTGAGAAGTAGAGGTTTTGGGGGTGATCATGCCACAAGGGCTCCATCTTTGTGAATGAGATAAATGTCCTTGTACAATAGTATGGGGGAGCCTGTTTAGCCTTCTCTGTGTTCCTACAGTGTGAAGAGCCAGGGTTCGTCCCACTGCCACACGAAGAGGAAATAAGGGGCACCCTCACACAGACCTTCACCAGACACCAAGTCTATCGGCACTTCCGTCTTGGCCTTTTCTGGTTCTGAAACTGTGAGAGCAAGTTTCAGTGTATAAATCACCTAGTTTAAGGTACTATGCTACATAGTTGCAACCGGCTTCCAGAGCCTGGAGAACCACTGGCGCATGCGTGCTGTCCAGGGCTGCCTTGTTTCTGGTAGGAAGGTACACACCTCTGTATCGCTTTCCTTCTCTGGGATTCTGTCACCTTACAGAGCCCCTAGTGGTGAGAACTAGAGTTGACAGGACTGAATACATTTCAAACGTAAGCAAACACTAGGCACCGGATTAATGGAGTTTCCTTTAACTACCTGCTATAATTGCTTTCTTCAAAACAATGTTTAAAGCTCTTTCAAGGTACAGTGATTGAGGCCTGAAGGAGCCATGGTTCCAGGCCAGCAAGCATTCAAGAGCAGTTTTATTATGAGAAATGGATTTCTGACATTAGAGCTTGTTTTGTAGGAGTGGAAACAGTTTTAAGTGTTGTTTAAAGGACCAGTCTTGCTCCCGGCCTCACCCTGCCCCCCATCTTACTGCTCCAACGCCATCCCACGATATCTTCAAGAACTTTCTCTTCACTGAGTCAGCTGCAAAATCAGTTTGGTGGAGAAGTTTGCCCTCTGTCCCCTCCACCAGCCTGCTCAACAGTGCATCGCCCTCCTATGAAGTAATGGCTTAGGCACCAGATCCCTCATCAGGGAGGAAGGGCCTCTGCCTTGCCCACCTCTCATCTCAGGTCAAACAGAAGGCTGCGGAGGTGTCTTGGTTAGCATTCCTATAGCTGTGAAGAGACACCATGACCACAGCAACTCTTATAAAAGAAAACATTTAATTGGGGTGGCTTACAGTTTCAGAGGTTCAGTCCATTACCATCATGGTGGGGCATAGCAACATGCAGGCAGATATGGTGCTGGAGAAGGAGCTGAGAGTCCTGCATCTTGATCCAAAGGCAACAGGAAGTGAACTGAGACACTGGGCATCTCTTGAGCAAAGGAAACCTCAAAGCCAATCCCTACAGGGACACACTTCCTCCAACAAGGCCATGCCCACTCCAACAAAGTCACACCTCCTTTGAGTTTATGGGGGTCAATTACACCCCAACTACCTGCTGACAAACTCTAGGTTGAGTTAGGGCACTCTGTACTTCAGTGGCAGACAGACTACAAACTAGCAAAGGCTCAGAGAGGGTTTTAGAAGTGAATAGTGTTATAGAAGACCTAAAGGCTTCTCCCCACAGTTGTCTGGAGAGCCAACATCTCCCATCGAATGCCAGTTCCATTCCTAAGGTGTGTGCGTGGGTCTCACTCACTCGGGCTCTTTGCTCTCTGAGTGTATTGCACTCAGGCTGATCATAAGCATCCAGTGCTAACTCAGGCTTGTCATGGGGTGGAGGAGATGGTGGATCAACAAGAGTTTCTCTCCAGAGTGCAGTCATCCTCCGGCTTCTTCAGCGTTTGAAGTGGGTAGGGAACCTCCACCCAGCCTTTATTTGGATGTTGTAGTGAGGAAACTTGTTTAATCTTACTGTGCTTGTAATTTAAACATTTATGTGTTGAGTTTGGTGAGTGACAACCACAGTTTTTAATATTTAAGTTGTCTGACATACACGGGCAAGGGTAGAAGGGAGGGGGAGGAAGGGAGGGGACTGGAGAAAAATGTATAGCTCAATAAAAATAATAACAAAAGAAAATTCAAAAAAAATAAATTGTCTGACATATATCACTAGGCTTTCTTAATGAGCCGTAACTGACCTGGAGGCATGGGCGGGGGACATCTAAAATGTCACATCACAGGAATGTATAGGCTAAACAAAAAGAAAGGATGCAGGGGCCAAGGCTGTGGCCATCTGAAAAACAATCCACTTGAGTCCTGTTCTGACAATTTCCTCCGGTCACCCGTGTGACGTGGTATAAGGCTGTTCATCGACCGCTGTTTCATGTTCTCCCTTCCTCCACGCAGGTGTCATCCCAGGACCCCTGAGCACTCACAGGGACTGCCTGTGTCTGTAGTTCAAGCTCCTGCCCCACTTCACTTCCTTTTGTAGCGCTTTCTCCACCTAGAGTCCTGTGACCGCTGTCCTACACAGGCAGTGCTATCGTCTGTCTCATTCATCGTCCCCTCCCTCGCACTGCAGCTCCACAGTCTAGGGTGCTGATTGGCCGGTTACAGGCACTTGGTAAACAAGCGTGGGATGGATGAAAATACACAAACAGCTGGATGAGTGACCTTCAGCATATGAGAGGGCCCAACGTGAGTGACATTCATCCGGGCCCCAGCAGTTTAGATGAATGTTAGTCTATTAGATTCTACCAGTTAGCAAGCAAAGGAGAGCAGTGTCAGGTGTGGACAGAGAAAAAGCCAGAATGGGTGGAGAGGAAGAGTGTTAACAGCCCAAACTTACAAAGGACAAGGGTAACAAAAGGAAAACTTAGGGAGCAAGAGATTGAGGTCTCTAGGCGAGCTTTTTACAGCTGGAAGGATCGATAGATAAGATGTAGATAGAACCAGGCAGGGTTGTTCACGTACATAGTCCCAGCCCTCGGGAGGCAGAGGCAGGCGGATCTCTATGAGTCCAGGGACATCCTGGTCTACACAGAGAGTTCCAGGTCAGACAGAGTTACATAGTGAGACCCTGCCTCGGGGGAAAAGCAAACAAACAAACACAGAAACATCTAAAAACAGCACTCAACATCAAAGTCTGGGAGGCAGAGGAGAGCAGATTGAGTTCTGTATTAATCCTTTATGAGAGAGTCAAGAAACATTATATAAAGAGATGGAACAATGGCACCAGGATGACGAACCCATGTTTGAACAGTGGAGACCACAGCTAAGCAAGCCTAAATGAAGACGGTACCGATAACTCTACTGGCAAACAGGCTGCCGTTTTCTTCCGTTTTGAAGCAAAGTACTCTGGGTTTTGGCTTCTTTTTCTCCGTTTAGTTTCTGTTCCATTTCCTTGATCCTCTATTCAATAAAAGTCTCATGTATCCCAGGTTGACCGTGAGCTCACTATGTAATGAGGATGACATTTAACCATTGCTCGTCTGCCTCCATTTCCCAAGTGCTGGGATCACAGCGCTCACCACCATGCTCCTGCCCGTCTCTCCTGAGCACCTGCCACCCTCTGGACCGGTCCCGGTCAAGTTCACTTCGTTTCCACGCTGCCACCCCACAGGCTCACTCTGCTGTTTCTCCCTCCTTCCGAGACTCCAGACTCCTGGGCTTGAGTGCATCCCTGATTTCCCCTTTCCAGGTTCTTGAAGAATGTCCCATGAGCCGTTTCTCCTTTCAGTTTAACTCATGATTTGGGTTTCCTATTTCTCTTTAGAGCCTTAATGCTATTTATAGCTCACCTCACTCCAGGCTTCCAAGGCCGGCTGCTTACCTGCTGTTTCTCCTTAGCAGCCAATGCCACCCCAGGGAATACATATTCATCCTTTCAATGATTCAGAGCTGACCCTTGTCATCATTGTTGGCTCCTCTTTTTCTCCCAAACTCATTTATGCCTTGACGCTTAATTCTGTCAGCCCTACTTATATATCCAATCGGACCGATTTTCTCCATCCCCGTCACCCTCATCTAAGTCACTTGCATCCAAGAAGGCCACCAAAGATCCTCCTCCCCTGGCATTCTTGCACTTGGATAATCTCTTCTTAGACCAGGTCTGAACTGGTCTGTAGTGCTATAGAGTATAGAGAAGACACTGGGCAACATAATCCCTTCTGCTTTAGACCCTGCGTTGTCATTCACTCTGAGAAAAGGTGGCCACCATGTGAGGAAACTCAGGCATCTCTGGGGACAGATCTCCAAGAAACTGAGGCATCTTGGTCAGCCAGCACCAACCTGCCAGGGAGTTGTGCTGCCCTGAAAAAGCCTTCAGATAACCACTGGATGGGCAGAATCTCTTGCTCAAAGGCTCAGGTAAGAATCAAGCCAGGTCCATCCAGTTAAGCCACTGCCCAGTTTATGACTCACAGAAACCAGAGGAGACAGAAATATTTACATGGTTTCAATAGCCTACTGTTGGGAAAATTTGACTCAGCAGCAGATACTGTTACTGCTGGCCCTTCACTCATTTTCCCATCATTTGTTTTGTGCTCAGCAGCCGAAGCGAGCCTCTCGGAACGTAAGACACAGTATGAGTCGGGAGAATGGGCAGTGTGGGATCATCAGCAGGTTAGATGCTGTAGGCTTGACGGACATGAAGCAGAGCCATAGGGCCGTCCTAAGGGAGACACAGCAAAATGAAACTGAAGAAAAATCAAGAGAGCAGAGCTCCAGAATGCTGAGCAGCTTCAACTGGAGCCGCTAGAAGAGGAGGGACAAGGAGGGTTTGGGAAAGTGGCGGCAGCTTGCTTCCCTCAGGTTTTCTAAGAACTATACAAACATGCATCTGAGTACAAGAGGCACAGAGATAACTACACCAAGCTACTTAATTTGCTTAAAATCTGTTAAAAAGAGAAAACAAGCGGAAGCCAGATATGATGGCATAGGCCTGTAAGCTTTGCTATCCGACTGATGAGGTAGGCAGATCACAAGTTCAAGACCTGCCTGAACAACATGGTGAGTTTGAGACCAGCCAGAGAAATGTTGTGACACCCCATTTCACAATAAAAACAGAAAAAGTTGTCAGGTGGTGGTGGCGCACGCCTTTAATCCCAGAACTCGGGAGGCAGAGGCAGGTGGATTTCTGTGAGTCTGAGGCCAACCTGGTCTACAGAGCTAGTTCCAGGCCAGGTTACAAAGCTACACAGAGAAACCCTATCTCAAAAAACAAAACAAAACAAACAAACAAAAAAAAAAACAGAAAGAGTTGTGGGTGTTACTCAGTGGCTCAAGAGCAGAGCTTTTGCCTGGAGTGCGCAAGATGCTAAGTTCAATTCTCAGTATGGAAAAAAAAAGTCAGAATGAGAACTATTGTGTAGAGAGTACCAAATATTATGAGTGAGAAAATAAGCTAAAGGATTCTTCGGGCATTCAAAATGTAAAAGAGTTGCTTACCAGCAAATCTACCCTGAAAAAAGAAGGAAAAAAAGGCTATAGCATGAAAGCAGTGAGCGTCAGGAGATGGGACTATAGACGAGCTGAAGAGACTCCGGAACATCAGTGGAAGCCATGGGCGAGAAGGAAGACCATTTCCTTACTAGGGAAGTCTCTTTGGAGGCCAGCGGGCTCTAAAAGGTCGTTTGGTTTATGCCACACGGAAGAGTAAAACTGTTGATGGTTGTAAGGAAATGGAGTATACTTTTTTAAGAGTCTTATGCTGTGTCATATACCGTAAAATCATGTAAAACTAGACTGGAACAAATTTGCCTCAAATCCTAAGTAAGAAATATTTTTAATCATAGGGATAACAAATATACTAAGACAATATAGAAAAAAGTAACATAAAGCTTATTAATTTGAAGGAAGACAGGGAAAGAAGGAAATGAAAAGAAAGAATAGATGAAAATTAAAAGGTTTTTAAACTCAATAACATTAAAAACTCAACCGGATCAATGACGTATAAGTGTCTAAGTACTTACATTCAAAGGCAACTTTATACTGACCATAGAAATGTATGATGAATTCTGACATCAATAGGTTAAGGTCGAGAACAGTAATGGATGGGCACACTGTTCCCAACCGAAAGGACATGTTAATACAGTAAACAGGTTTCAGAGAAGATAACAGCCCCCCAAATGGAACAGGTCACTTCCTAATGATACAAGTACTGCCAGTTGGTCAAAAGGATGTAAGTGTTTTTAATGTTCATGAAAGGCTGGGAGAAGATGCAGGAGGCAAAAGCGGGATGCAGGGCATGGGGCAGACCTACCATTCCAGCCAGAGGACTGAGCACCTCTGTAATGATGGAGCAACATGAAGCCAGCCCTGGAGTAGAAGATGTGATTCTGGGGAGCGGCACTCTTGTCTGGTTGCAGGTGAGTATCTTTTACATCGTGCATCATTGCGATGGAGCATATTCTCTCAATTTTCCAAAAATTAAAACATGGGAAATTAGAGAGCACATTCCCTAACATCAATAGGATTGTGAGAAATCGATATCAAAAAGGCATGTAGGAAAGCCATACATATTCATGTTAAGGATATTCTTCCACATAACTCGTGAAGCAAAGAAGAAAGTGTTTGCAGTATTGAAAAGTGTTCTGACAGGAGGGAGAAATGAAGGGACTGTGTATGAAAATGTGGGAAGTGGCTGGAGCAGCTTTAGAAGAAAATCATAGCTAAAGTGCAGATCTTAAAAAGCAAGAAAGGTTGGTGGGGTGTGGGGTACACACCTACATCCCCAAGGTTCTGGAGGGCAGGGCAGGAACACTTGGTGCTTGAGGCCAGCATGGGCTGCCGAAGACCAGACACGTGTAGCTTGTAGCTTAGTGAGGAGCACAGCTGCAGCATGTTCGAGGCTTGATTCTCAGCACTGTGAAAATGCAGGAGTAGCTTAAAAGGCGGGAGATGGATGGCCTGTGTTTCCACCTTCAGACACTAGCAAATGCACACAAACGTACATGAAACCAAAAGTAATGAGAGCAGATTGGAGTCCTTGCTCCTCTGCCTCTCTCATTATTACAAACCTTGTCCCCATTCCCAAGGGCAAGCTCTCTTTGCAGAGCGACCACTGTGGCTTTTTAAAAATCCTTTTCCTTCCTTCTTCCTTTCCTTTCCCTTCCCTTCCCTTCCCTTCTCTTCCTTTCCCTTCCTCCCTCCCTTCCTCCCTCCCTTCATTCCTTCCTTTCTACATCCCAGGTAACTAGACAGAAGCTCTGAGGTCAGAATGTCCAGCTGTGGGAAGCACGTGGTCCCTTCTGTCACTCTTTCTCTGTCAAAGTCATCGTAAGTCCAGTCAGGTTCATCCAGAGAAGGCAATTGTATGAGAACTCCATAGTCAGGAGATTTTTATTCTCAGCCCAGGAAGGACTTGAGAGGGTTTGTTTGTTTTATTATGTTTGTTTTAGACAGGGTTTCTCTGTGTAGCCTTGGCTGTCCTGGAACTCACTTCTGTAGTCCAGGCTGGTCTTGAACTCAGAGATTCACCAGTCTTTACCTTCCATGTGCTGGGATTAAAGGTGTGCGCCACCACCACCTGGCAAGCTCGGGAGGTTTTCAGTGCAGAGCGCCATAGCCCAGTCGTTGGCTTTCAGATGATCTCTCCTGGCTTCATCTGCATGCTCAGAAACTCATAGACGCTATCTACCAAGGCTTTAAGTGAGCCTGCCCTTAGTGATTGCTCTCGTAAGTGTCCCATAAGAACTTTAGTTTCCATTATAACACACCTGATCACTAGTTCGCTCACTCATTAAGACACTAAATGTGTGTCTCCCATGTGCTGGTCACAAGCAAAGTGTGAAGTGTGTGTATGCAGTTACTTATTGGACCAATCTAACTCTTCACATGAAAATATCAAGTTCAAGGGGGACAAGGAGCTCAGTTGAAGCTGCAGAGTTAGGGAGTGGGAAAAGGAGTGTTTGGATACAGCTCTTCTTTGCTGTGTTTGGAGTTCTCTCTCTCCCCCATCAGTCACTTCTCCACATCCTGCATGGGATCAGAACCACTGCTTCGAGCCCTGGCCTGGCTCTATTGGCACCTGATTTCACACAGACAATGTCCATCCCTGACCCGCAGGCCCTGGGGCAGAGAATTCCCTACTTTGTGCACACAAACGGGAGTTTATAAAACTTACCACAAACCCTGGCTAAGCACCCTGTCTCTCCACTGGAGTGCCGGGATCCGGAGCAGTAAAGAGCCATGCTGGCCACGTCCGGCTCTGAGCCTCCTGCCCGGGACCCTGGCCACTAGCTCTGAAGGCAGCGCCCTGCTCATTTGTTTCAGTGTTATATTTCCCCCACCAAACTGTCATTCTGCCCACCTCGCTGTGCTGTTTGCGCTGTGCACGATACATGCTGTACTTTTCTGGTGCCCAAAGCAGGGGTGGGAGCTCTTGCCTGTTTGAAGTAGGTAGGAACGCTTGGACCACTTCTCCTCAAAGCCTGTTTGTGTTGGCCTGGGGAAGTGGCTCAGAATATTTTCTGATGGAGACCTCAGAGTTTGAAATTCCGTCGAGTTGCACAGGCATAGTTAGCGCGGGCCCGTGTCTTGTTGTCTCTGAACCTTTGGCAAAATTAGGAGCAGCTGCTGCGCCAAGCAGAAATGCTTTACGATGTGCTGACACCTCCAGGAGGTACTGAGGGAGTGTTGGGTGCCTGCTCAAGAGGACCCAAGTTTACGACTTTCCCCTCAGGGGCCCAGGAATGCAGCTGCCCATGGGCTTGCTGTCTAGGGAGAAAGGGACACTGAGAGTCACCTTTACTCAGGGCCTGGCCCACCCAGACCCCATTCCTCGAGGTTTTGGCCTCCAAAGGAAAGAGTAGCTCTTCTCCTGGCAGTACACACTGCTCTCTGACGTTTCTGCTGCCAAGAGAGACGGTCCGGTTCACTTGCTACTGAAGAACCATGAGCTTGGACATAGACAGAGCCAATGAGAGGTGTGGTTACCCTTCGGGCTCTGTTGCTTTTGAGCTCTGTGGTCTGGAGAAACCACCTTGCGTTTCTTTACTCTCGAACTAAGAGCATCTGGTGATCCAAGAGCTGGCTGATCATGAGCTGAAGTTACACTAGGCAGTGGGCTAAGCTGTTCATGCGGAGGATTTTATTTAGTGTTCTCAAGAAACCTATGAGAGGGGCTGGCGGATGGCTCTGTGAGGAAGAGCACTGGCTGCTCCCTCGGAGAACCGGACTCAGCTCCCAGCACCCACACGGTAGCTCACAACCACCCTTAACTCTTAGCTCCAGGGGATCCCAGCCTCTCTTCTGACCTCTGTAGACATCAAGAATGTGTGCGGTGTACATATTTACATGTAGGCAAGGTACGCATACACATACAATGAAAATAGGTCTCTTTTAAAAAGAAAATCATGACACAGGCTTGATTTAGAGAAGAAGAAAGGAGACACCAAGCAACTGGAGCACTGACCCAAGAGGAGGCTTGGGCAAGGTTAAAATCCAGCAGAGCACAGGGCTAACCACTACGCAACAGTCTTAGAATTCTGCTGAACTGGCGCTGCTGGCTACAGAGGCCACAGCAAAGACTCAAAGCACAGCTACAGTCTCCCTAGCCCACTTGCCATATGCTCATTGTCAAAATAAAAGGGATGGAGCTAAGAACAGCCCTGGCATATCAGGTCAGGGCTGTTAGCAGAGCAGTGGACTCAGCCCCGGCCACACTCTCATGCCAACAAGTGGGCTGCCCTCAGGCTTTGCACATTACTCTGATCGAGTTCATTCTCTTCAGCTTAGACAGCAGTCTGCTGGAGCTGAGTAGCGGGAGGGTGGGGCATCTCTATGAGATATTCTTGGGCAAGTTAACGTGACTGTTGGACCCTCAGCTTTTTTATCTACAGGATGGAGGAAAGAGCGTTCTCATTCTCCAGAGAGAGCAGCTGTGAGGCTCCATGAAGCATAGAAAGCACTTCACATGGGCGCGTTATCCTGTTTCAGAGTCCATGGGTAGAGGGGAGGCTGAGGGTGGGAACCAGACTTTCATTATGCAAATGCCTTAGGAAACAAAAGGACAGAACCCCAAGCAGAACACAGCTGTGTTTTGCTCCTTGGTCTTAGTGTTCTTCTCGTGTATCTATTTTGAAACATCCTTTGACACAGCCTCAGCATTTTTTTTGAATGAAACAGGCAGTCCTATCCCCACCCCTCCTCCTGGGAAACATGAGAGATGTTAAGGACGCTGCCGGTGCCCAGCTTCTTAGAAAGGCGGAGTGCTACACCCTTGACAGCACAGGCTGTCCCGTACTCCGAGTGTTCTGGTTGGAGTTTGCTGTGTGTAGTGTTTAAGGCACATAATAAGTTGTGTTTTTTACTGGAGCCTTAAAAATATTCTTAAATTGCCACAGAGTTCATTGAAATGATCGAAACAGTAAAATGCTTGCTTATCACACGTAAGGGAAATGAGTTGCTTGCAGAAGTTTCTGAAAAACAATCATTTTATGGAAGCTGAATTCTGTCTTTGGGGCCATATCATGGAGAATTCCACCCAAATAGTTAGCAGAAATACACTGCCTGTGGATGGCAAACACTGTGCTTGATGGATGCAGTAGACGTGCCTTTCTTCCTTGACTCCAATACCCTGATTTTGTTCAGAGAGGCAATGCACTCCATTTCTGGTGATGTGGCACTTTCCTAAGATTCCCTTGCAATGAGTGTGCCCACATGACACACTTGGGATCCTCCCCCTCATTTCTACTCTGAGCACAGACATGATGGGTGAATCCATAGCTGCCATCTTGAGAAGAAGAAGAAAAAGACAGAGAATCCTGACTCTATTGAGCTTCTGAACTAGCTAGCTTGAACCATATGCTAGTGTGAGAAAAACTCTCTCCCATAGGGAGAAGACTACAGTAGAAGTTGGGTTGACCAGATAGCTAAATTCTTTAGTGTGGATAACATGAACATGAAGGTCCTATGAGGCAAGAGGAAATCTTCAGATGTGATTGTTCCTCCCTCACTCTGGACCATTTCTGTCCCAAAGGGTAAAATTTTTGTTTTATTCTTTTTAGCTGGACTTTACAATTACTGGCAGCCTAAAGAATTCCCAACTAAAAAAAGCAGAGTGCCAGGTGAATTTTTGAAACTTGAGTTTTAAAAAAAGAAACGAGAACTGAAGGGTAAGTGGAAAGGACTGGATTTTCCTCTTTGATCACAGTCGTTCACACTTTTTAGTTAGCACTTGGCTAAGCAGCCCCTTATAGAGTAGGAGAGCATGGCTGGAAAATGCAGTTCATAGAGTTTAAATGTGTCGGATACAAAAAAAGAAGGAGGGGGAGAGTCCTCATGCCACAAACTCATGGCCTTTAGGGAGCAGTGATCTCCAAGATAGCATAAGATCCATGTTTTTCCCCTGCTCCTGGTTCCCACTCAGCTTTGACAAGTCACTGCCATTTTCAGTGCTTTGCTTAAGCCATATCATTGACAGAGTTTTCAGCGTCTCTTCTTCCATGGTCACTTTTACTTTGCTCTAGGCTCCAACTTCATGACGACTTCTGTTAGCTCTCCCCTGTTACTACCCTGCCTCTGACCTCGGGTGCACTGTGAACCCCAGATTTTTACTCCCATGTTCTTGCTCCACAAGTCTGAGTGCTTGGCATGGTTCATTTAGGTCAGTGTATAGTTCACTTCTCAGGTTTCCTTGAGGGCAGGATTCATTTAACTTAGGCATCTCACCCCCAGAATTCAATATGGCATACGAAAGACAGCAATCAGGCCCGAGCCTCTAGTGCTTTTCATTATGTGCCTTGAAACACCAGTGTCCTGGGACAATCTAGGGAACTGCACATCAGAGATTCCATGGTGTGTGGAGAAATCCAGGCTATAGGAGGTTAAGCAGATCTCCATTACCAGATTTCTCAGAAGCTTAACCACATCAAGGACCACTGGATGGGAGATGGAGATGGAAGATGTCTTTTTGAAAACCCTAAATCAAACAACTCCTTTATTTTAACAGAAAAGTAAAGGTAATCTAGGCCTTTCTTTAAGATCTCCCAGCTGGGTGGAAGTATAGATGAGGCCCTAGATAGACCAACTGTGAACTGGGATTAACAAGGCAATGGTCCAATCAGTCAAGAAGACCGAAGTTCAATTCTGGAACTTCCAAATATCTGAGTCATAAAGCACTCAGGCCTTTCTCAGCTTCAGGTCTCTTCTTGAAGCTACGGCTAAAGATGCCTGTCTCTCCCCATGTGTGTGACACCTATAGGCTCCAACATGTATCAAATACAATAAATGAATGGCAGTTATGGAAGCCAACAGAATTCTCCAAGCTTCCTGGCATGTGAGGAAAGACCCCGCAGGTAATAGAAGTAAATACTGAAGAAAAATTAGTATTACATGCCTAAGATGTGTAGCGATATGACCAGAAGAGGCTTCCTAGGAGACAGAACCCTCCAACTTACACTACTGAGCCTCAGCAAGGAAATTACACCTGTATCTTGATAGCTGTGTCTCCCGAAGGTCAGACCACCCCTCTGTAGTTAAACCTCCTTAAAGATGTCTCCCCGCTATCTCCAGAAACCCAGGTGCCAGGGCACATTCCCATTTGCTACATGTGCACAGCAATGGAGGGTCCATATCCTCAAAGGGTTTGCACTGTGGTTCTGACCTCCCGTCCCATGAGCTTATCAAAGACAGAGATCTGCTGGTCTACAGTGATTCGGGAGAGATAAAATAGCAGCTTGGGTTCCATTCCGGAATCTTCCTGCCTGTGGCTGGGGACTGAGGTATGAACTAACATTCAAGTCTCAAAGCTAACCTCCATTTCCATCCTGGCGGTCATCTGACTGAGATCGCCATCACCTGACCGAGGGGAGTATAACTGGCCCTCACCTTCCCTGCTTCATCCTTGGTGGCTCTGAGCCTTTTCATCTTTGTGGTTTGTCCCTCTACTCTCTCTGCCAATGGCATTGGCTCTTCAGTTCCTTGCACCTTCATGGGAGTGTGGGGTGGAGTGGGAGGAATCCCTCTCTTTTTTGTAGATGCCTTTTCTTTTCTTTGCTGGGCTAACTACCTCATATCAAATGTCATGACCTTAAGAGAAATCTTCCTCTGGGGCTGGAGAGATGACTTAGCAGTTAAGAATGCATACTGTTCTTTCAGAGAAGACCCAAATTCAGTTCCTAGAACCTATATTAGATGGCTCACAGCTGCCTGTAACTCCAGCTCCAGAGAATCTGACCTCCTCTTCTAGCCTTTGCAGGCATTGCATTCATGTGCACAAACCAACACACACACACACACACACACACACACACACACACACACACACACACACACATACACACACACACAAATAAAATCTTTAAAAAGAACTCCTTTTTTAATCTAACTGCCATTGTGACTAGTCAGTTATTCTCCTGCTGCACCTGTATATGACTCCCTTTCCTTTTCCAGCATATCGTATTAGCAACAAGATATTTCTGTAATTAAAAAATGTCTGGCTCCCCTTTTAAGCGCTGAGCTTCCTGAGGCTCACTTAGCTGATGCTGTGTCCTTAGGGCCCACGTGGGGAAAGAGATGGGCATGAAATGTTAGGTAGAGCGGTGACTATGTGATGAATTGTTTAGACATCTCTAGTTTGTTTTGGAAGCTCACGAACACCACACTTTTCTGAATGGAATTGTTTCCGTCGTGGTCCTCCTGGAAGCAGAGGCCTGGGAGATTTGCCAACCTGCTTCTTTCCAGAGAGGCTGATCTTGAACGTGGTGTGTAGTCGGGCAGAGAAGCCCTGCGGGAGACCTCATCGTTCCACATTCCACAGGGGACACTGAGAGATCCCGGGGCAAAATGCTTCCCGCCTTCAACAGAGCACTTTTACAACACCAGCACGTTCCAGCTCTGGACACGGTACATTCTAGAGGAGCCCAGGCTTCGGCTATTATTGAGCTGCTGGGACTCTCAAGTTGGAGTTGAAGCCACTTCTACCAACTGAATAAGCGCGGAGGGATCCCAGCACAGACATTCACCATGCCTAGGATGGCTCACCCTTGCCCACCCCACCTTCCCTTTGGCTTGGATTTCTTCCTGTCCTTTTTCTACATCTTGAAGTGTGAAGGAAGTACTATTGTCTCAGTTAAGTCCCTCTATAGTGTAGTGTTTTGGTTTTTATTTGTTTGCTTGTTTTTGAGAGTGGGGTGAAAGTTAATCAACACAACACAACCCAGAGGCAGTCAGCGTGCTCACCACACCGTCAAGCTACCACCTCCGTCTAATTTCAAACATTTCCCTTGTTTCAAAAGAGAGCTTCCCACTCTTGAAGCAGTGCTGTGGTTTGAACACAGCTTCTGGTCCTTTCTGAGACTCAAGCTGAAATAAGATTAGCATTAGGGTGGTGTTGGGAGTTGGGGCAGAGGGGTGAAGAGGTCATTGAGAGAGAGGAATGCCTTTCTTGTGAGAGTGGGTTTGTGCTCGTGACAGCCAATCATAAAACAAGCCTGATCGTTATGTCTTAGATCTTTGGCACTCAGCCTTCCTCCCGCATAAGGCCCTCAGATGTGGGCACCTGACAGACGCTTCCAGCCTCCAGAACTGTGAGTAAATAAACTTTCCTTAATGATCTGGTTTTGGGTGTCTGTTATAACAACAGAAAGGGGGCTAAGGTAAGCAGTCACCCCCCCCCCGACACACACACACACTGCTACCCTCTGGGTCCCGGCAGCCGCCACTCTTCTTTCTCTCCAGATTGGACTAATCTGGGTATTTTAGAGAATCACATGCTACGTAACCTTTTGAGTCTGGCTTCGTCCATATTGAATAGTGTTTCAAGTTTTCTCCATACTGTAGCATTCATTTTTAGAGTTTGATCGATTGACTGGTTTGAAAATGCGGGTCTGCTGAAGCTGGGAACACCGAGCTCCCTCTGGCATGTGCAGGGAGAAGCATCCTAGGTCTCTGCTGAGTACACAGGAGTGGCAAAGCCCCCACCCAGACAGCCAACATGCTGTGGACCAACACAACATTCCAGAGGCCC
Organism: Ondatra zibethicus; assembly: GCA_004026605.1. Lineage (NCBI taxonomy): Eukaryota > Metazoa > Chordata > Mammalia > Rodentia > Cricetidae > Ondatra > Ondatra zibethicus. The sequence continues at coordinate 50,882 of PVIU01005349.1, read as the reverse complement.
TGGGACCTGGGCACAGGCTGCTTCTCTCCAGAGATACTCTCCCAGAATAGACAGGGGTGTCAGTAAGCATGAAAATAACCTTGGCAGAGAGCCCCATGCCAGAGAGATAGCCACAAATACAAGTGCCAAGGTGTATGAAGGCAGGGAGAGGGCCCTAAATTAAGTCTTGGGCTTTGAGTTCTATTGACCTGGGTCTGACTGACCTGTCAGTTCTGCCCCTTTGAATGCACAGCTCTGGCTTGGCAGGTGATGGGTGAGAAGGGCCTTGGCAAAGTGAAGATGCTGCCAAAAAAGGAGGTGTGGTTGCCTGCAGCCCAGTACCGCGTCTAAGCCAGAGATCAGCCGAAAGGGGAGAAACAGAGAAGCAAATGGGTGGATTTCGGCTTCTTGAACAGAACTTAGAAGTGAAGCTTGACTGTTTGCCTCAAGGAAAGGAGTCCATCAACACAATGTGTTCATTGATTGTTGACCACAGAGGTGATCAGAGCCACGAGAGGGTGTCACGCTAGATGAGCATCAGTGTCAGACCACTGTCAGCCCAAGCAGCTTTCTTCTCTCCAGAGAAGAAATGTCATGTTCCTTTAAAATCTCACCAGTGTGGCCACGGTGTTTGGGACAGTGGTGAGAGGCTTGGAGTTAGGCGGAAAGTGGATCCGGTCCCAGCCCTGTCCTCTTCGTAAAGCTGGGCAACTTTTCCTCCCTGACTCTTGTTTTTCTCCCTACAGAATAGGAGTGATGGCCCAGTTAACCCGAGGATCTGCTGTATGGATTGAAGCTCATGTAAGATGCCAGCACTGGCAGAGGCTCTGTGAAGCTTGTTCCTTTGGTGACTTGGGGATGGCTCAGATGGTAAGGTGTTTGCTGAACAACAGCAAAGACCTGAGTTCAGTCACCAGAACAGATGGGTGTGGTGAGGCCTGCTTGTAATTTCAGTATCAAGAAAGGCAGGTGGACCTGGCACGTGCTAGCCAAGCAGCCGAGCCGAGATGGTAAGGTCCAGGCCAGCAAGAGACTGTCTCAGTAAAAGCAAACAGTAAAATGAGACCCAAGGTGAGGGTTTCTGGGGGCCAACATCCAAGGCTGACCCCCTGCCTCGGCACACGCACGCACACACACACACACACACACACACACACCACACAAACATGCACACTTGCTCTTCTTTTCTTCTTTTTTCTTCTTATAAATGCGGGCAAAGAAACAGATCTTTGTCTGAACCCATCAAGTGTTCCCCCCAGTGACGGAGTGGCAGCGCTGAGATGAGATGGAAGGGGAAAACAAAGGGGTGGGACACACGAGTGCCTTGTGGTTGAGAGGACTTCACGACTTCACAGCTCATGCCATCTGAAGCTACTTCCACCATCTCTGGGGCTCCTCATCTATACCTGTAATTGTTAAATACCATCCCATCCAGAGTCTTCTAGCTTGGCACTGATGTGCCAGGGCGAAATGATGTACCTGGAAGTCTCATCCTCTCTCTGTCAACCTATCACGAGGACTGCCTTTCCACTATCATGTGAGTACTGTAATGTGGCATCAGGTGGATACTTGCTCTCTCCAGGCCTGTGCTAAGATTTTTGCATTGACAATCTCCTTTTTCATAACTCCAAGAAATAGTTTATGTGTGTCCTAACAGGTAGGTGAGAAAAGCTAAACTCAGAACATACTCACCCAGGGTTTCAAGAGAGCAAAGACAGAGATCTGGCCCAGGAGTCGGGCTCCTGGGTCTCTTTGCAAATCAGGCATGTGATGAGCAGTTGTACTGAAAACCTACAAAGAACCCAACGACAAGAAAATAACCAAGTGCCTGGAGATGAGGTTCAGCAGTTAAGAGTACTGGCTGCTCTTCCAGAGGACCCGGGTTCGATTCCTAGCACTCACATGGCAGCTGTGGTATAAACTCCAGTTCCAGGGAACCCGACACCCTCACACAGACATGCATGCAAGCAAAACATCAATGCAAATAAAAATAAAATTTAGAAAAAAGGAAAGAATCAAGCTGATTAAAAATGGGCAGAGGACCTAAGTAGACATTTCTCTGAGGAAAATATACAAATAGCCAACAGAATGCTGGGCACCAGTAATCATCATGAGAATTCAAGTTAGAGTCCCAGTGAGATGCCACTCACAACTGTAACAATGATGTGCACATACACACCAGCAGAGAAGATGTGAAGGAGAAGGAACCTTGTCCATCTTATATGGGGATGTAAATTAATATAGCCTTTCTGGGAAATCATGGGGGTGCCTCAAAAAATTAAAAATATGCCTGCCATGTAAACCAGAGGCCCCACCCTTATAACGTGCAAAGAAAAACTACTGCAGAGAAGAGACACCCGCACACCCATGTTCACGCGGCCCTCCAGGCAGGAACCTGGAGACGCACACTGAAGCAGAGTGTGGCAGAATACTGCTCCTGTTCTCACAACTTGTTAGGCTTGCCCTCCTACACAATCCACACCACCTGCCCAGCAGTGGCACCACCCCTAGCGGCCTAGGCCCTCCCGCATCAGGCAATCATCAAAGAAAATGCCTCCACAGCCTTGCCGACAGGCCGATAGTGTGAAGGCAGTTCCTCAGCTGGCATTCCCTCTACGCAAGCCTCTACCGAGTTGACAGAAACTTGACCTGCACTGCAGGTATTCAGCTTACTCTTTTAATACATGCGGGAGCGTGCGCTGTTGGACTGCAGCCTGCCTTTGTCATTAGGGATTGCCAACATTCAACAATCGCACCTTCTCATTTTTAATTGTTTTAGGCTGAAGGGCATAGGAAAGTGTGTGTATGCGCACACGTGTGTGTGTGTGCGTGTGTGTGCGTGCGTGTGTGTTGGAGCTGCAATCAGTTTCTAACAGAATACGTACATGCTCTGTAACAGGTGCAGCTCAAAGGATGATAAACTTTGCTTTTAAAGTCCTTTAGGAGACATGACACCTGCACTGGCTCTTGACAAAGGGGAAGGACTCGCCCAGGTAAGAGAGAGAGAGGCATTTGGTAGAGTCCTGGCAGAGCTCCGCTCCTTCAAGTGAGTTCAGAGCTAGAATGTGGCCCCTGGCGCCCCTTGTGGTCGGCCCTTTCTTCCACCTCCTAGCCAGTTCTAAACAGTCTCCAAGTGCTCCAGGCTTGGGAGGGGAACACATGGGTGAAGGAACCCAGGAGCCAGGCACAGACTTATGGGAGAGAACCGAGAATATGGAGCTTTTTGTGATTCTGGACCTCCAAGGGCTGCATCGCCTGCTCTATGAGCCGGCCAGGGTGACCGCGCGCATCTCCAGTGTTTCCGTGGCACCAAGCCATGGAATTGAGGGTGGAGAAGGTTCTTGGCAAGGAACACCACGGTCTGGTACATCTCATAATTTCCCTCAGAGGCCTCTCTGGATGTGCTGTCTGTCACAGGCGAAGATGTCCACGGGGTCTCCATCGGCACAGCCTGCCTCTGACTTGTTTTCTCAAAAGTGCGGCTGGATTTGCTCAGTGCCATCTGCACTGCCTCACTGGCCACCCCACCCGCCATCTGTTTATAGGCTGTCAGACAGCTGGCTACGGCAAGGGGGACACTGTGTGACTATAGAATGTACAACAACCACTGGCTCCAATGAGAGGGACCCTGGGGCTTTTACCTCACTTGCCCTAGGATCCCGGTTGAACATCCCCAGTAAGCTTGGCCCACAGTGACCATGAGGCCCGTGATGCCACCAACATGTTGGATCTGCTGCCTCATCTTGCAGCAGCCCCGCAGGTGGGGTTATCTGCCTGTTTTGATGATTGAAGAAGCTGATGTTCCAAGATATGTTGTAAGATATGTCCAAGGGCCACAGCCAAGAGACAGAACTGGCAATGAAACTCCTGTCTCTCAGACTGCAGAAGCACAAGGCCCTACAGCAGAAAAGAAACCCCTCCTCTTTCCCTGGGGTTCAAGGCCCTTTGGGGTCCTACACTGACCTATCTGTGTGGCCTGAGGTCCTGCCTTCCCTCATGCCCATAACACATGTGCTGTCCCATGTGGCCTCTCCGGCTTCCAGGTCATAACTTCTCTATTCTCCCCACCCAGTTCTTGGAGCCTTTTGCAGGGACAGGGCTGTCTTGTGGTAGAGTCAGCAAAGACACCCTTGTCTTGGCATCTCCAGGGCCCAGAACTACAGAGATGATGAGGACACATTTTTTTTTCAGTGTTCCTCAGTTTAGTGTAATTAGATCACACTCTTGCCCGATCCTTTTTCTCTAACACCATCCATTCGGCATCCAACCTGTTAGGGGACAGCAGTGGAGGTTGTTTACCTCCTTCTGAGGCCCCTGTGACCACAGTTCTTATTGTTAAGGTGCCTGCTCACTACCCGAGAGTCCCAGATGCCCAAGGGTGCACTGAAGAGCCCCATGAACACTGCCCACTCTGCCCTCCACCTCCCACTGTGGCAGAAGACATTGAGGGTAGGCACCTTGCTGTGTGACTTCAGATGTATTTGTGGACAGGAAGCATCTATAAGTATCAGTGTTGACATCAATGGGAGCAAGCCACACTTCTGAGGACCTCTGACTGCCCCCTCTCTGCTGGCCCTAACCTACTCTGTTTCCTTGCCTGCTCTGTGTCCGGGAGGTCAGTCCCCTCAGGTGGCAGCACCCCCATTCCCATGGTTTCAGGAGGTGGAAAGGCAGAAAGTTTGGAAAGGGACCATACCATTTAGTGTTTTTTTCACAGGGTTGGCTCAGCACCACCTCCCCAAAGAGGCCTGGCTTGCTTGAGGGCACAAGCCTTACCTGGCTGACCCTTCTCTAACTCAGCTCCTGCTGGAACCCAACAGTATTGTCCCCTTCCTGGTCTCTGAGTCCTGAGTGTGACAGCTCCCAGTTGTCACCCTCTCATGGTACTTCACAGACCCTGCTGCTTCCTCATCACTGTCCCAGTACCCTGCCTGTCTGCACCTGGCATGATTGCTATGCCTTTTCTGCACTTTTGAGGGTGCCTTTGGCTTGCTCTGAGAAGCCAAACTGTCCAGGGACATCCCTGTCCCTCAGCCCTGTCAACAGTGTCTCTTAATATCCATACTACGGATCTGTTCCCAAAGAGTGCAGGTGGCCTCGGGAGGATTTTCAGCCAGGGTTAGAGTAACAAGAAGCAAACACCCTGGTAGTAAGGTCTGTGGGGCAGGAGTGGGAAGCAGTGAACCCTGAGGAGCCCACCAAGACATTGCAAAAGCTGCTGGTTCCTGGTCCCCGTGGTAGACTGTAGCCATCTGCACCTGTGTCCCATTGTTACACACTGGGTCCTCATCAGAACCTTACAGACAAAGCCGTGAAGATCCTTCTCCCTTCCTCACTGTCCCTTTGTCCTCCCAGAGGAAGCTCCTAGTGTGGAGGGCAGGGGATGATGAGTAGATTTGCTTGATTTGGTGCTGAGGGAATCCAATGGCTGCAGAGCATCCAGGCAGGGAGCATCCCATTTGCCCTCTGAGGATCTAAGGAGACCACAGGGAGGGCTCAGCTGGGGTTGAGCGCTTCCTGGAACTACAGCCTTCTCATTTCATTTAAATTGGCAGTAACAGGGCGTGCCCACCATCACCTCCCATGCCCACCTTTACTGTCTTTCTCCCAATGAACCGTGGAATCTGTACAAGAATGTACAAAAAATACCAGGGAGAATTTCTAAAGTGTGATCCAGGACAAAAGTCTGGAAGCCATTACTCCTCCATCCTTCCTGGTGGCTCCGTTTGGTGGGGGCGGGGAATGTTGAAAGAGCACGTACTCTGGCTAGGTTTAGCCTGACATCAGGGGAAGAGGAAACAGTGGTAATGCTGCTGTCACCCAAGGTGTTTGGAGCCTCCTGGGGGAGGGGAGGAGAAAGGGACTTCTAGGTCTGTGAAGGGACCTACCTAAGTGCCTTCAGAATCCCCTGGAAGAGTTTCAGGGTCTGAACTCTCTGAGCTTCCCTGGGATTTTCTGTTCAATGGGTCTGGGTAGGATCTGAGATCCTAGAGCATTCGAAGCCCCTTAGACAGATAGACGGTCCCCCAGGGCTGATTCTAAAGTATTCAAAGCCCGTCAGACAGATTGTCCCCCAGGCCTATGGCTGTGACAGGTGTATATCCCAGCCTAGAGCGTGACCGTGGAGCAATGGAAGGTAGCAAGTCTGCAAGGCCAAGGGCTGAACTTGGTGTTCTGTGTGGTCCACAAAGGGACCTCGTACAGCAAAAGGGACCTCAGTGTGTACAGCTTCCCCATCCTGATCCTGAGGCTGCCAGCCCTTCAGAATAGTTGGCTTTGTCGACCTCCACTCTCTATAGACGTCTTTGTCTGAGATGATAAATCACAGACCCAGGAGAAGATTGAGGCCCTGACTCACTGCAAGGCGGGGCAGGCAGATGGTGCAAGTCTTCTCCAGTTGTGTGCAGTCCCCCGCCTTCCCCAGCGTCTCTCTCTTATTGTCAATCACCTGTGACCAGTGAACCCACTGGTTAGCATGGTCTTTTGCAAACAGACCTGCAAGACAACAAAATACTTCCTTTTACCTACAACAAAGATTAAACAGAAGACAGACCAAGATGTTTGCTGTTTAGTTTTGTTTGTAATAAGAAAGCATGTAATTTAATCAATAGGTTGATCAGTCTGTCATTTTTGTGTCCGGCCCGGCTTCCACGCACCAGCACCCAGAACACAGAGGATAGGGCGCCAGGCCTGGATGCCCCAAGCCCCTTCCGTGTCCCCCCGGCACTGTTTATTACCACAGTTAGAGGATGGAAGGAGCACCGATCTCTAGTGTGAAGTCCAGGGTGCTAATCTGTAATGCCCAGGGCAGGCCCGGAGGGCAGAGAATTCCTGCTGCCAATGTCAGTGATGCTGACCTGAAGAACCAAGAGGGTCCTTACTTCAGCTCTGCCATCTCTAGCATCATCCTAGGTGGATGAATACACGTGTGCGCGCGCGCACACACACACGATTTCAATCTGCAGGACTGGTGAAGCCATAAGAACACACATATTCCTGAAGGGTTAGTAGAATAGGAGGCAGAGAGAGGGCATTGAAGCCTTGAGAGCTGAGCACAGAGCAAGATCACAGGAACGGGTCCTGGGCACAGAGGGCAGCCCGGAATGCCTAGGTGTATGAGGTGCTCTAGATCTATGCTTGGTGAGGTTAGGCTCCAACTATTTTGAGTGGTATTCTCCGAGTATGTGGTGGAATGGAGAAGAGTGTGGCTGTTCATAAATATTATAACCCTGTCTGCTTTCAAGGCATGACAGGCTTGCACAGTCCTGCTCAGGTAAAGGCTGGGCTGGCCAAGTGACTCACTTTTGTCACAGGCTAGCAAACGATCAGACAATGAGCAGTCACTGTGCGATGACAGCCAGGGCATATCCACGCCATTTTGTCCTTTCTGACACAGGGACCCTGTGTCTATCTGCGACCAAAGAATGAGCTGAGACCTTGCCAATCCATGGCATATATAAGCATGAAATAATCTCTGCTTTAGGATGCTGTGGGGACTATTTGTTACCACGGCAGAACCTGGTGGTCCTGACGGGTTTAGATGGAAATCATTAGTGGCATCAGTGTAGAGTACTGGGGTGGGGGTGACATTAAATTATATCCCTCTCCCTTAGGGAAACACCCTCCCTTTTTTCATTATCCAGATTGCCCCAGGGAATCGGTGTGGAGCAAAAGTAACCTCACCCCTTGTCCAGGAGGTCCTGTGCCGAGTGGGAACAGACCCAAGTTTCTGTAGTTAGCTAAAAATTCACAGGGTAGTTTAGAAACTGAATTTAATTTTAGGGTTGCCTTCTATTTATGGAAAAATGATTATAGTTTTCCATTTGTGGGAGTGATATAAAATGTAAAAAATTGGAACTAAAGAAAGAGTCATTTTGAAGAATTCCATGAAGCCAATAGAACACAGGGGTGCCTGCTCACAGCAGAAATCACGAAGAGGGTTTCCAAATGGCTAACGTGGGAGACAGAGCTCAAATCTACTGAAGACACAGAAAGCTCCTGCTAGGACCACTGGAGCCACGACGGTAGCCATGCAGCATTAGTAAGGTATCCAGAAACTTTCCTGGTGACAAGGGGATGGCAGCAGTCGCGTGGTGTCATTCAGACAGGCACGGAATGTAACCGCATGTCTTTGAGCCACCCTGTGCCTGGAGTGGAGCGGGAGCCGAATCAATGCGCATCAAATAAGCGCTCTGCTAGCGGGCCTGGGTAAGCGCGCCTGCGCAGTCAGGTGTTCAAGGGCTCAGGGAAATACTGGCTCTGCTCAGTGTATCGACAAGCTTCCGTGAACAGAGTCGGGTGGGAGCTTACCAACTCTGGAAGAGTCAGACGTGTAGGGATTGAGGAAATGGTGTGTGTGTGTGTGTGTGTGTGTGTGTGTGTGTGTGTGTGTGTGTGTGTGTGTGTGTGTGTGTTAGTGTTATACACACATGTATGTTGGAGGGCAGTTGGAAAGGGCAACAGAAGACAGACATATCTGGTTGTTAAGATGATCTCATGAGGTATGCAATGTAAATCTCTCCTACCTCCCACGACAGAGTCCCATAGGCATGAGCTGCAGAGTTCCACAGTGCAGCTCAGTGTGGAAACGTTTGGAAAGCCTGGGCTTTCCAGAGCATGGCATTGTGGGTAAGAGGTAGTGACATCGGAATACCAAGAACTGTCGGCTCTAGCCCCTGGTGATGGAATAAATAGAGGGACGATGGCACAGCCGTGTGACCTGCAGGTCACTTTTCACTGTGTCTGTGAACAGTAGCTAAGGAATCTTATTCCAGAAGGTGACTGCACCAGGACAGTTCCACTGCACCCGCTCTTTTTGTGGGTGACCTCGACTATCCTCTGCAGTTGTCTCTTTGTGGGCTTCTGATGATACTGACCAACAAGACGTAGTGAAGCAGGCCACGTTACAGCTGAGGCTGAAGCCCGAGAGCGCTGCAGCGATCGCCTTGTTTACCACAGCACTCGGACTTCAAGCTCCAGGCTGCCATGCTGCTGTGGTGTGAACGTGGTGTCTGCCCCTCTAAAATTCGTGTTGAAAGTTGGCTGTCATTGTGACGGTGCTCGGAGGTGGGACTTCAGGTGGTCAAAACCTTTCTTGCAGGATTGGGATCTCCCTTGTAGGATCGGTGTGAAAGAACTCAGTAAAAACCGAGGCAAATTCCCCGTCTCCTCCATATGTGCCACTCGCTCCTCCCACTTTTCTTCTTTTAAATTATTTATTATTCTGTGTGTGTGCGCATGTGCATGCGTGCGTGCGTGTGCATGTGCGTGCGTGTGCATGTGCGTGCGTGTGTGTGCATGTGCGTGCATGTGTGTGTGTGGTACACATTTACTACTGAGAGCATGTGGAGACTAAAAATGAGTCCTTTCCTTCCACCCTGGGTTCTGGATACCCACCTCAGGCTTCAAGCTCTGTCACCCTCTCCACCGCCCCGCCCTCCCACTTTTCACCGAGTGGAAGCAATTTGTTTCAAACATTGGCATCGTGCTCTTGAAAACCGTGAACCAAACGAAATGATTTTCACATAAGTCACACAGCCTCATACACTTTTTCACAGCAATAGAAGGTAGACTGAGACATTTATGAAGGCTTGAGGGGCTCTGGTGCTACTGTGTTGTGAGAAAGTCAAGACACGGGAGTGATAGCGGGCAAGCATTCTCTGGTCTACTCATCCCACAAGGGAGACCCTGCTCCTCCAAGAAATGCCTGGTTGTCATGCCACCCCGGCGCTGACCTCTAAAGGAATCCATTCTCAGCTGTCAAGAGACCTTGTGGCTTTGAGTCTCCACTCTGATGCTCACAGCCATCCAGAAGCCAGCCCTGCGGTATTTTGTCTGACTTCCTCTGATCCCAAGTGTCCTAGGAAGATGAGGAAATGGCTGCCTGAGGTAGTTTGCTGGGAGTGCCGGCTCTAACAGCAGCAGGGCTGAAGGCAGGCAGGGGCTAGATTAGAGAGGCAGGGAGGACAGAAGAGTAACGGACTGAAGGAGCATGCCCACGTGTCCCAGCTTGGACTCCCTTGGAGCCCTTCATCCTCTCCAGCACGCCTGTGTGAATAGAAAACACCATATTTTCATGGTGTCTGCAGCCTCCAGAACTACGAATGGTACCTCCTTTTGAGGGCCCCTGATGTGATTTCCTCTCTGATAAACTACTCTAGCTTGACTGGCAAGAGGGAAGGGGTGTGTGTGTGCAGGAAGAAAATACGCATGCTCGGGCTTCTGCCATTCACTAAACTACCACTAATTTTCTACCGAAACAACACCCCGCACGGGAACCTCAAGAGGCCACTCCTGAGACTGTCCTGCAAATGCCATCAGCAAATCCTCTAACTCACCCGCCCCCATGTCTTGCCCAGCTGCAAACACCAGGGAGAACTCCCGATGAAGCTCCCTTCAGTTAAGTGCTGGTCACGGGTGGAGGCAATGTTGGCCAAGGTACGCTTCCAAAGCACCATCCAACACCACTTCCTCTTGACTCTAAGCTGCTTGAAAACTGATGCTAAAACATTCTGTCTGTGAAAGGAAGGTTGTAAGAAGGCAGGATATGCTTACCTGGACAGCACCAGTGGGCAATGTCCATCCAGCTTAAGCAGTTATATCTGGATGAGAAGAAATCACCCTGTACTATGAGGCAGGGTGCCAAGCTCTTTCAAGGGAAGATACACTTGCCTCTTAAGAAGAAGAGGAGGAGAAAAGAAAACTATTGCATTTGGGGTCTCAATGCTCTTGAAGTTTTCCTGATGTGTCACCCAAGAGGAGCTGAGCATGCTTGCTCACTACAGCCTGGGAGCAATAAGTGGAGGCTAAATTATACCGCGGACAACAGGATCTTTCGAGAACTCCTCATTGTAAATCAACTTTGAAAGTGCTTTGCCAACTAAAGCCTTGGAGAAGGCAATCCAGCTCAGTGATTCCCTTCTTCTGAAAGGCTATTCACAAATTCTTGAGCATCTCCAAGCCAAAAGTATGCAGCTAATTGCTTCCACACAGCCTGAAAACAATCTCAAATCCTAGCAAGTTTATCAAAGTGTGTGAGGTGGTGCCACCTTTGGGGCATTGGTGGTACTGCAGCCTAGCTCTAGTAGATGTAAAAGTCCAGATCTAAAGTATCATGGAGGCAAGAGATATGTAAAGAAAAAAAAAATCTTGGGGCTGGAAAGATGCCTCAGTGGTTAAGAGCACTGACTGCTCTGCCAAAGGATCCAGGTTCAATTCTCAGCATCCACATGACAGCTCACAACTGTCTGTAACTCTAGTTCCAGAAGATCTGATGCCCTTATACTGACATACATGCAGGCAAAACACAAATCAAATTTTAAAAACCCACAGACAGTACTATATTAATTTGTCCTAAGCATGCACAACAATAATAAAGTTTAATTTATAAAATTAAAAAAAAGTCTTGAGCTGGAGAGATGACTCAGACATTAAGAGCACTGGCTGTTCTTCCAAAAGTCCTGAGTTCAATTCCCAGTACCCACAGGTTGTGTGTGCTGGCTCACAACCTGGTGTGCAGGTATACATACAGATCACTCACATACATAAAATATTAATAAAGTTTTTTTAAAAAAAATCTTAAATATAAACACTCGTTGGCATTATTTTGCATGGAGAGAACAGAGGCTCTAGGTACTGGAGACAGGAATTATGAATCTGTGTAAGGAGATGAAGACAATCGGACAATCGTCTTATAGAAATGTCTTTGAAAAATTCTTTGTGTGGAAGAAATGGATCCAGTCCTAAGCTGGAGGAGTCGGACGTCTGGTGTGATGCTCCTGGAAGAGAATGGAGCTCCCTGGGAGGTGTGAGCTGCTTTGTTCACATGCAGAATGATGGATATGCCGTTTCCAAGCACACCCAGGCCAGTGAGAGTGGAAGCTACAGAGTGTTCATATGCTCATGTAATTCAAAGGAAGAGTGCAGCATCTGTACTTCACAGTGGGGAGTAAGGAGAGGCAGGAGTAAAGAGAAAGCAGCCACTTCCTGTTCTACAGGGTGGCAGGTGTTGCCCTGCTGGTGCCTCATGGGAAGGCTGCTCCCGCTTTGGAGTAAGGAAAAGCATTCAGGCCACAGTGACTTATCTAAATTCACAAAGCTTATAGGAGGAAGGGGTGGAGTTAGGATTTGAACTCAGGCCTCTCTGAAGTTCCTACTCTACCTCATTTCCTCCCTGCTGCTGTCACCAAGAACACTGACAATACTCATGAGAAGAAAGCCCCTTGTCTTCAGAGCAAGGAGGGTTGTGCTGTTTCTAACCAAGCTCTTAGCTTGGTATCGGGAGGAACCGGGGCTTCCGGGCACCGACTACTCATTAAGGAAGCGGGAACTAAATGATCCCAAGAGAAGCTGAAACCAGTTCGGGTGATGTCAGCTGGAGAAGGCTGGTTATGTAATGGCTCTTCAGGTTCAGTGGAGATTCTTGCTAGATGGTGGCCCCAGCTGTTCCTCATCTCATCTGGATGAGAGAGGAGGAAATTTGGCTCAGCAGCAGCCTGAGGGCGTCTGCATGGGAGGATTTCCTGGTCTTGGAATGGGTCCGAGCAGAAAAAAACCAAAACACAAAACAAAGGAGCAAATGGAGAGGCCGTTGTCCTATGTGCAGGCTTTGGAGAGGCCACCATCTGCCTTACTAATGGGGTTCCCTGGGTGCGACCTTTTGGACTGGGTCTCTGACACAGGCAGGGCTACAGAGGAAAGGACATGGACCCTTGGAGAGTCAGTCCTGACCACAGTGCTGGGGAGCTAATACCTCCATGTCGGCCCTTCACCACTAATGACAGATCTCAAGCACCAGGCACTGTGTGTGTCTCTGGCCCTGTCCCTGCATGGGCAAATGGTCTAACTTCTACGAGGCTCAGTTTCCTGGTCCATAAAGCTGAGCTAACAGTGTGCTTGCCTAGCCTGCCTGAAGCCAAGGCTCCCACCCTCGGTGCCTCAAAGAACCAAACCAACAAAACACCAGCCTAATCCTGGGGCCCCTGAGAGTCAGGGCTCTGTAGAGAAGGCCTTGACCTCAGCTCAGCGCTTCTCGAAGGATGCCTGACGTACCCTTGATTGACAGCCAGTCCTTACTCGAGTTCATAGACATCTCAACAAGCCCCACTTTCTGAGAGCAGCAGGATTTGATTTTGAGTTGATGAATCCTGCAAGATTACTCTATGAACCCTAGTCAAAGAGTCGAGGGCATGGTGGCGAAAGAAGCCACGTGAGCCCTCTCTCACGCCCTCCAGAAGTGTACCCCAGGCCTGTCAGCTCCTCCCAGACCAGAGTGCCTAGGACCCTCTAGAGCAAAGGTTACTTACTGTTCCTTTGGGCCAGTCTATCTAGTCAGTGTTATCTGGATGGGTCAGCCCAGTGGGGTCACTTGTCCATCTAGAGACCCATTCCAAAGAGACTCACAGTCAAGATCAAGCTGGCTTCCAACGCCAGTCCCTCTGCTGACTTCCTCTGTGGCTTCAGCCAAGTCTCTTAAGCTCCCTGAGCCTTGCTTTCCTCACCCACAGAGTGGGAATGAAGGCCTGGGGCTCGGAGGTATGTTTGGAATTCGATTATGCAAAGCACCTGGCCCAGGGCCGCCCTGGACCGCAGAATGAGGATGGAGCGGAGGGGCCGTCCCCACTCCAGGCCCTAGCTGAGCCACGAGAGAGCGCGGCTGACTTCCCAAACACAAAGATTCCTTTTACTTTTTAAATTTTTTATTTATTTTACTTTACAAGGGAGGAAAACTATTAGACTTTTTGATAGAACCCATATTTCAGACTTGGAATTTTGATCCCTTCCTGGGTCGGCCACCTGCAGTACTCGGTACTGTGGTAGGGTTTCAGCTTGTCACTGGCTGTCAGGGGGAAAACCAGACACCGTCTGCTGCGTGGCTCAGCGTGGCTCGTCTGTGTGGCTCAGCTGAGGTGTGCAGCAGGTGCAGTGGGTTTCAAGCCTCATCAGCCTAGGGTTGTTTTGGTTTCCCGTGGGTTTACAACACACCACCAGTCCTTAAGAGCCCGGAGAACTAGGCTTTATCAGATAACCCCTGCCCTCTCCAAGTTCCTTCTCTAGCCCTTCTCAAGGGAAGGGGGGAGGTTCTGCATTCCTTTCTTCTCGTTTTGCTGGTTGGTTGGTTTGTGAGTTTGGATCTTATCTTATGTAGCCCAGGCTAGCTTTGAATTTAGCTGAGACTGACCTTGAACTTTTGATCCTCCTGCCTCTGCACTGCCTGGTTTTATGGTTTTATGACCCAGGCCTTCTTAGAAGCACTCAAGTTACACACTGACCGTATAACCTCTCTTCTTGCCTTAGCTTCTGGAGAAACTCAATTCAGTCTTTTACCTCAATTTCTCTGAAGCAGCTAAAGGTGGTGGGGATGTCACTGCTGGTTTACTTTGTAGGCCAACATGTGGGAGGTGTTTAGATGCTTGCTTAGCAAAGAAAGTCAAGTTTCTTCAACTTCTGGGCTTTGACATTTGGGATGGGCTAATTCCTAGTGCAGGATGTAGGATGTCCAGCCCACCCTTCTCCACGCTTCACCCCAGGAGTGACCACCCAGACCACCTCCAGATATCGCGGGACTCAGCGTGTGCACACATGTGTCTGGGCACTCTGAGTCACTGGCTTCAGCTGAGAATGGGGTGTGCTTTAGCCCCCCCCCCATTTCCTATTATCCATCTATCAGAACTTGGAAGAGAGAGAAGGGAACTGTCCATGTCCCTTCCCCCTCCCTGCCCCCACCACCACCACGTGTGACTGTCTCAGCAGGGAACCAAGCAAGGGGCCTCCCTCAGCTTCTCTATAGCAAGCAAAAAAGAAAGGCAGGACAGGCACAGAAAGAGGCAGGTGAGAGGGAAACTGAGGCAGGAGCTAGCTAGCAATGGACTTCAGTGAACTTTTCAGAAAAGGTCATGCTGGAGCAGAGAGAAGAGCCAGTGAAGGCCACCTGTGCGTGGTTAAATAAGTCCCTGGGACCCAAGGGAGGGTGGGCAGCTATCAGTGGCATCTCCACAGCAGCCGAGCGACTGAAATACAGGAAGGACATAGAGCTCCTTGTACAGAAACTGCACACCCACCCCCTCCATCTTCCTTTCCCTACCAATCACAACACACTGCCCGAGGGCATCCTTCCCTGCCCAGATGCTCTGATCCCCGTCATCCACTGCTCACAAATGGCTCCAGTAGGTCCAGGGTCTAGTAGCCCAGGCTGGACCTGGGATGCATGAGACCAGAACAAAGGAAAGGAATCCTCCATGAGATGCCACGGATGTACACACTGCCCTCTCCAAGGCGGGCTTTGCCGTGGTGCCAAGGCAAGAGCTGTCTGTCTCACCACCTTTCAGCTCTTGTTGAAAAGTAGAAGCCATGGCCGGGCCTGCACGGCCACAGACAGAGAGGGCTTTCTTTGCAGCAGCTGGATGAGGCTCAAGGCTGTAATGAAAGGTCTGATTAGCCCCAGTTGGCGTCCCACTTTTCCTGAGCTGGAATAAAAAATTGCCTTGGTCATCCTTTCCCAGGCTAATTTCAAAAGCGTAATCACCATCATCATAATTGATTACTATTTATTTTGCTCATTAATTGGCATGCACTCCCTTGTTACATGTGAATTAAACAGACCAAGAAGATTTAGGGCCCGTGAAAGCTGTACGTGTTTTCCTTCCTTCCACACGGATCCCCAAAGCCCCTGTGTCCAAGGTACCCCCTTGATATGGCCACACCCAGAGACTAGTGGTCATGGTGAGGTAGACCAGAGGAGGGATGAAGAGTTGAGAAAGAAGCAGACGGAGCCCTGTCATGGCCTGCAAGGGACAAGAGGGGTGTCTTCCAACCTCCAAGCGTGTGCTCCAAGTAAGAGATGAAGGAGTTGGAGGAGAGAGGAAGAGGCCTTCGCTGAGCAGGGATAGATTGCAGCTCAACTTTCCAGTCCTTCCCAAGTATCGCCAGGAATCGAATCTGGGAACCAAACTGGTAAATTTTGTCTCAAGACAGAGCTTGAGAGACACCTGCATGTGAGCACAAAAGGTCACAATGCCCCAGATGTTGAAAATATGAGTCCCTACGACTGTCCTGGCAGGAAGAAGGATTTTAAAGGAAGAGACGCCCTCCAGGTCTGGACCCTAACGATGGACTGGGTGGGAAAGGGTCACCAGACCTCCTTATTTATAAGAGATGCCTGATGTTTGGATTTTTGTAAGTGCTGTAGACCTATTGGTGGTCAAGCTGAAGATTCTAACTCTGCTGAAACTATGAGAACTAGGTGCTGGAGAGATGGCTCGGCACTTAAGAGCACTGTTGCCCTTGCAGAAGACCTGGTCAGTTCCTAGCACTCATATTAGGTGGGCTTACAACTGCCTGTGACTTCAGTTTCAAGGATCCTGACACATGCTAGCCTCTTCTAGCACCTGCATACACACACACACACACACACACACACACACATACATATGTATACATACACGTGCACACACACAGTGAACATAAGCTCATGCAGGGACACAAAGACACTTAAAAAAACCCTTTTAAAAATCTTTTTAAAATGATAACTAAATCAAAAAGGATTTCTCAATAGCTCTGAAAAGTGATGCCCATTGTTGCTGGCTCCTGTGTATATTAGACACATTCTGTTCCTGCCGTGTGATACAAGGCTTCTATGATGTGACGCTGAGGACACTTTCTCAACCTGATGTCCTCCAAACTAGAACTGTCCGTGTGCTGACCTTTCCAGGCCTGGAAAATCCTGAAATCTCCATTCTTTAGGCAAAGCCACTGGCTGTGTGTGGCAAGGAGCAGCTGATGACAGGTAGAAGGTTCTGGAGACCGGGCAGGGCATCGAGGGGCACATTTGTAAATAAGTACTTAACGTTTCAAACTGCAGGTCTCCTTTAACTATTTGCTTGATTGGTTGTGGCGAAGCTTCGAAACTATTGTTACCAGTCTCTGCACACCTGTGGAATTGCTAGCTAAAAGATCTGAACAGTACTTTGGAGATGCTAGGGTGGCCCCACAGGACAGACAGAACTGGGCCTCCAGAATAGACTCCTGGGGGCCTGGTCTAAGGACCACTCCTTCTGTAGCTCTTAGTTCCTCACAACTGGCAGAAGATTTCTTTGGGCACTGACTCCTTGACACCTGTTACCTCCTCAGTGTGTACTCTGATGAAACCAACCAGAACTGATCTCATCCTGGTGAGGAGGCACAGTTGAGCTCAAAGAGAGACAGACAATGATGCGCGGGGCAGGGGTACGGCAGCCTGGTTGTATGTGCCTTGGCCTTCTCTTAATTAAACCTAACGCTCATATCAAGACCCTGGAAAATGAAGTTGGTGGGTGATGCCACTGGGCCTCTTTATTTGTCCCTCCTTCTAATATGACCACATTGGATAAATCTCCATTCTCTGCTATTTGCTCCTGTCTCTTTAATTGTTCTATTGAGGATGGGTGTCGATTTAGCGTGCTAGCTAGGGCTCCCAGGGTCCAGGCTATGGCCCTGAGAATTCAGGTAGCACTTCCAGGCTGCCAAATCCTCCCATGGTTGTGCCAAATGAGGGTTCAGGAAGAAGAATGCCTTAGTTCACAGTCTAATGAAATAATTTTACTTTCACAGGATCCCACCATTAGGCATGACACCCTTGGAAGGCTCTGGAGGTCGCAGCAATGGAGACAGATAAGCAAGCATGGAAGCCTGCGTTTCCCAGAGGCCAGGTTCTCACACTCCTGCCACCTGCTAATTCATGATGATAGAATACCGTGGGAATGGCTCAGGCTAAGCCAATCTGGCGCCCTTCCCTCCACTCATCCAGCTTCTTGACTGGCGGAAGAAGATCCCCCAAACTCCAACGGGCCATTCGGAAGCCTTCTCTAGAAGTTTTGAGGCTGAGACCAATTAGCTGTTCTGATATTTGAAGAAAAGAATCATTTACAGACAGTTCGCTTGACACATGAAGGAAACGGGTCCGTTCTTGCTGGGAGGGACGTAGTAAGCACCCAGAGAGATGCTGGTTTTAAAGAGAGAGAGAAAGCATCCCAGTGGGTTTTGCAACCCTGCTTCTGTTTACTTTTGAAGCTTGCATTAGCTCTGGTGTTGTGCACACATACAGTCATAGGGATTTTTTCTTGCTGTGAAGATACACCATGACCATGGCAACTCCTATAAATGAAACACTTAATTGTGATGGCTCACTTACAGTTTCAGTTCATTATCATCAGGATGGGGAACATGGCAGTGTGCAGGCAGATGTAACACTGGAGCTGAGTCCTACATCTTAAATCAGAGGCAACAGAAAGTTCTGACTGTCACACTGAGTGAACTTGCGAAAAGAGACCTCAAAGCCCACCCCACAGTGACACACTTCCTCCAACAAGGAACAAGTAACAACAAGTAACAGTGCTACTCCCTTTGGGGGTCATTTCCTTTCAAACCACCACAGTAACTGGGTGCTAGTGGTCTCTTCTGATGTTGTGTGGTGTTTGACCTGAACATTTGTATAGGTGACTGGACCTGGTAACCCCTCTGTCATCTCTTTAGCCTATTTAGGGATACCCCAATCCCTTGTCTCTAGTCCCTCTTTTGCCCAATCTAACTGGAATTGAACTTTTGCACCTTACATCAAATAAAACCTTAGTAATATGGTGAGAACAATTGTCTATATGGAGAGAGAGAGGAGAAAGAGAGATCTTTCCACACTAGATAGCAGAAAAGATGGACCTCAGACCTCCAGGGAGTTGAGGGGTTAATGGTAGGGAGAGAGGTAGAAGCCAGGCTCTAACACCCCCCTCAACCACAGACAGGCTGGGCTCTGTGAAGCAGGGGCCACATGAAGGCTCACAAAGGCGACAAGCAATTTCCAGACACCCTTGGGGTTGACTCGAAGAGCTGCTCAGCTGTGGGCTGGACAACAATGTCCACACATTTTCGGGGGAGTGAGGCTGAGAGAAAGAGGGACACCGTAGCAGCTCCAGAGGGTGTGGCATGCGGAACAGAGAGGGTCACAGTGAGCAGAATAGCTGCATCCAACCCAGGAACCGTGACTAGAAAGACTCACAAAGAAGCTTAGAATCCAGAGTTGCCATATTTACCCCCAAGCCTCCACCCCCCAGTCCCCGGCCCAGGCTCTCTGAGTATGCCTCGTAAAACAGTAGGCACTGAATCTCAGGAATGAGCAATGATTAGAGGATTTTTTTAAATGGATGGAAGAGGGACAGGGAGCAGAGAATTCAAACAATCCCTTGGAATGTAAATTTGTGTTCTGTAAGGAGGCTTCTGTGGGTTCATGTCCTATCTCTGTGGGGCCACAGGAGAGCCACACTCACTCAGGGGGCTTCAAAGATGGGGCAACGGTACCTGACTGTGTGTGAGCAAAGAACCAGATGTGATGGACGTTAAGACTGTCCAGCCGCCAGGAGAGCAGGGCGATGCCAGGGCCCTGGCACAAGAGCAGGAGGTGGGTGGCATTCCTTTTCCCTCCCATCCTATATTCTTTTTTATTTTTTGTCTTACAGCGCTGGGCTCAAACCTGGGGATCTTTCCATGTTCTTGTTGTCCTCTTCCACCCTCACATCTTCTTGTGATCTCCTCACCTGCTCAGGACAGAGTCCTTGCTTCTGCACTCCAGCCTGAGGTCTCCCAAGATCTGTTTCTCAATCCAGGCCTCTGTGGTTTGATTTTCGCCTTCATGCCCTTATCCTTACTCTTGCTCACCCACTGTTATACCCTCTCATTGGCAGCCATTTTTGTCTCCCCACCAATTCATTTGTATTAGTGAGCCTTTGCCGCTTAGCAAATTGTGGCTGTCCCCCATGTCTGAAAGCTTACATATGCTAAAGTCCCTTCTATAGATCACAGTGCCTGGGTCTGTCCTCCTGCAGAGGTTGAATCATTTTTAGACTTATAATGACATGATATAAGTCTAGTAAGCAGTTGCTAGATTACGTTGTTTAAGGAAAGGGGGTAGGGAGGCATTAGATGTTTAGCACAGATTCAATGTTTTCATCTGGAGCTGGTTGTCTTGAACAATGCAGAGGGCCAACTGTCCCCAAATGAAACATGACTTCACAGTTCTGTCCCTAAAGGGGGCATCTTGCTTGGGCGATGCCAACTCAGCCTGTCTTCTGGCTCCAGCCTCATTTCACTCCGATTTCCAGGGTGACCTCTCTCCAGGCTGTTTGCAGAGGTCTGTTATTCCACACAAGCCTCTCCACAGCTGAGTGCTATCAGAACAGGGGTGGCCAGCTTTTTCAACAGCCAGGGACTGAGGAGAGAGTGAGCTTGCAAAACCATCGCCGCTGTGCCTGTGAAGAACTTGTCTCCAAAGCTACGTGCTATTTCTTAGAATGGAATCCCTTTCTTTCTTTTCTTTTTCTTTTTTCTTTCTTTTCTTTTTTTTGTTTTTTGTTTTTTGGTTTTGATTTTTGGTTTTTCAAGATAGGGTTTCTCTGTGTAGCCGTGGCTGACCTGGAACTCTCTTTGTAGACCATGCTGGCTTCGAACTCACAGTGATTCACCTGCCTCTGCTTTCTGAGTCCTGAAATTAAAGGCATGGGCCATGAACCACCATTGTGCGACTGAAGGGTGTTTTTTAATCCAAACCACATTCATAGGATGGGGGTGGGGGTCAGGTGGATTCTCAAACACAAGAACCTTGAAGGATATGTGGAGATTTCAAAACCACACAGCTCCTAGGTCTGGCTGCATCCCTTCCATTCCTTAGTGTGACCTGTTAAGGTTTATTTCTGCAGCAAGCCACACTGCAGCATCCCTGATCGGTACTCACCAGCCACCAGTGCACTGTTGTCCCTGCATGTAACTCTGGAAAGTTATTGTCAGATGTCCCTTGGGGCACATGGGTAGCAACAAGCAAGATTACCCCAGGCTAAGGTGCTGGGTCGAGAATCACTGACCCTGGTCTTTTGTCAGGAAATAACATTGATCTATAAAACGTGCTCATGGCGCAATGCGCAACGTATACGGCCGGCTCACGGTGATCATTTGGCTGGTCTGTTCACTATTTGGCTCAGTTTGCGCCTTCTCGTTTTCTCTGATTGAGGCTCTACACAGCAGAGTCTGACACACTCCACAACATGTGTTAAGACAAACAACACTCCTCAGACTCCCTCTCCTCCCATTTCCTCTTCAGGGAAAGCATTTCAACCTTTTAAGCATTTATTCCCTGTCTCTCAATATGCTGGACTGCTGTTTCTGGCTTTGGGGTTTTTAGAGTTTTCCACTCATTTGCCTCCAGAAGAAAAGAGCTTAGAGCTCCCTCCTTCCATTTCTACTCTAGCACTCCCTGTCCATATATGGCAAGTGTTTATTGCTGTTTATATTTGCCTGGAAGAGCCATTCTGTGGACCGGTTTTTTGTTGTTTTTTCTGTAGTTAACAATTGCCCTTTTTAATTGTTGCCATTTTTATATAGCTTTTCAATGTTTCATAATTCAAACCCTGGATCTCTTTCAGTTCTGGTCTCAGAAATTCTCTCAACTTCATCTTTCTTTAAATCGTGTTTTGGGACTCTTGAGACAGGCTCTTTTTTTTTTTTAGATTTATTTTACGTGTATAAGCATTGCAGGGCAGCAGCATGTATGCGTATGTACCATGTTAGTTCCTGGTGCCTGCAGAGGTCAGGAAAGGGTTCCCCGGAACTGGAGCTGCAGACAACTGTGAACCACCACATGGGTATTGGGGGTCCAATCCTGGTCCTCTGTAAGAACAAGTGTTCTTAGCCACTGAGCCACCTCGCCAGCCCCAATTTGATTTTCTCAAGGAATCTAAGGCTTGGGCACAGATGTGAGCCCAGGCTCATCCTTCCCTGTTGCCCTGAGACCTTCACCTCTTGTTATGTTGGGTTGGGTTAATATATCTTTCAAGAACTTGTGTACTCCCCAGAACCTCAGAGTATGACTTCATTTTGAAAATGGATCATCATAGTTGTAATTCATTAAGACGCAGTAATAGGATTGTTGAGTGGGTGCTTGCTCCCAAATGACTGGAGTCCTTATCAGGAGAAAGAGACATACAGATGGACACATACAGAGGGAAGACAATATAAAGACACAGACAGAGATGGCCATGTGGGGGTGGAGGCAGAGACTGGGGGTCTGCTACCATCACCCTGGACCAAGCGAAACTCAAAGAAAAAAGAAGGTTCCTGCCCTAGACCTCAGAGAGAGCATGCTCCACTGCCACCATGATTTCCAGTGTCTCACCTGGATGATTACCTGAAGGGATAAGTTTCTGTCACTTTGAAGTACAGTAGCTCACTTGCAAGCTCCTCAATATCACTTCAATTTTGGGTACCTGTTGTCAACCACAGTCTGAAAGTATCAGAAACATTTTAAATTCATTTTAAGGATAGTTTAAGTTTCAAGCGGCGTGATGAGGTCACGTGCCACCCTTCTCTGTCCTGCCTGAGACGTGATGAGGTCACGTGCCACCCTTCTCTGTCCTGCCTGAGAAGTGCATCAGGCCTTCCTTTGCCCAGCGTGTCTATAATGCATATGTTACCCACTCTCCAATCATTTCATCTTGACTGTGACCCTTTGGTGCAATAGTGTAACTTTGTGCTTGTATTTAGTAACCCCTTTTGACTTAATAACGACTCCAAGGCAGTGGAACAGTGAGAATGACAGTTCAGATTGCCCAGGAGAGCTCTGTTGCTTTTGCTAAGTTCTTGGCTTAAACAGGAAAGAAAAAAAAATACAGCGAGGAGATTGCTGTTGTGTACTACGAGAAGGAAAAGCAGAATGTCTAATAATGTCAACACTCAGTTCAGGGAGGGTTAGGTACCACGTGTGCTCTCAGTCATCTTGGGACATGTTCCCTGTGGATAAAGGAGGACAAATGTCCTCTGCACCAGCTGGAGGAAACTGAAATTCCTGACCAGCACTTTAAAGTCCATTCTTAACCCATTTCATTTGGTAGTGCATACCTTCATTGGCTTCCTGGGAAAAACCGGGAAGTTTAACAGGTATTCGTTTGTTTATCTGTCTGTTTGTTTTTTAGTATTTGTATTTTGTAGTATTTTAGTATTTTTATTCTATTCTTAGACATTAATAATGATTGGGCTCTCCATTGAATTTTAGGTTGTTGTGGTAGTTTGAATGAATTGGCTCCCATAATCTCAAAGGGAGTGGCACTATTAGGAGGTGTGGTTTTGTTGAAGTGGGTGTGGCCTTTTTGGAGGAAGTGTGTCACTGTGGGGGCGGGCTTTGAAGTTTCCTATGCTCAGGATACCACCCAGTGTCTCAGTCGACTTCCTGGTGCCTGCAGGATGTAGGACTCTCAGTTATTCCTCTCTCACCATGTCTTCCTGCCCATTGCTGTGCCATGCCCTGTCATGATAATAGTAGAAACTGTAAGTGAGCCCCCTCAGTTAAATGTTTTCCCATAAGAGCTGTCATGGTCATGGTCTCTCTTGACAACAATAAAAACCCAAACTAAGACAGTTAGGAATTATTTTCCTTTAGAATTTAAAACAATACCAACCTTTAAAAATTGTTTTGCTGGGGCTGGAAAGATGGCTCAGCTGTTAAAAACACTGACTGCTCTTCCAGAGGACCCTGGTTCAATTCCCAGCACCCATGTGGCAGCTCACAACTGTCTGTAACTCCAGTTCCAGTGGAGCTGACACCCCTCACACAGGCATACATGCGGGTAAAACACCAATACACACAAATGTTTTTTAAAAATGAGCTGGAACAATGGTTCAGAGGTAGAGTATTAGCTGCTCTTCCAGACTGAACTCAGGACAAGTTCAATTCCCAGCAACCACATGGGGGCTCACAATCATCTATGAGATCTGGTGCCCTCTTCTGGCCTGCAGGCATAAATGCAGGCAGAACACTGCATACATAATAAACAAATCAATCTTATTTTTTTTTAATTGGTTTGCTTACCAGCCCTGGTGGCACATTCTATAATCCCTGCATTCAGGAGGTTGACACGGAAAGACTGTGGTTCAAATCTAGCCTGGGCTGAATTTGAAACCCCCTCTCAAATCTAGGACATTTTGTAATCAGAGACACTTCTAATGCCTCTGGTCTTCAGTTGGTCTGCGGTCGCATTATCCAGTGTCACTGTTTTCATAGTGGGAGAGTGACAGAGACCTAGCTAGGAAGCAGTCAGAGAAGGAAGGATCCAGGCATCTAAGTACTTCTAAACCCATGTTAACCAGTCTCCACTATTCAGGTTTGTTTGTTTGTTTTTTGAGACAGGGTTTCACCCTATAATCCCATCTGGCCTAGAACACACTATGTTGATCAGGCTGGCCTTAAACTCATAGAAGTTCACCTACCTCTGCCCCCCAAGTACCACTCTCCGTTCCAGATTTGCTGGTACCTGGTGGCTACAGGCTGCTGAGGTTTTGAGCCTCCTCTTGGCTTGTGAATTCCTGTACAACTGGCCTGGGTTCATCACTGCCCAGGCACCTGCTCTGTTACCTCTGTGTCCATCTTGCTGCTGCTTTCATCCTCCGGGTTAAAACCTTTAGGAACTCCCATTATGACAATTGCAGCATCCTTGTGGGGAGAGGCTGCGGCCTCTGCTTTCAGGAGGCCCTCGCCTGTATTTCTAACCTTACCTTGAGTGTTGCTCTGGAGCCGAGGCCACGTGCACCTAGTGTCCATTCCAAAAAGCCTCTTTCAGCGTAACTTCATCCCAAACAGCATTTTATAGCAATGACGTGCTGTCTGTAGCTCCATGAAGTATGCTTTCTATAATAGTTTATACTAGTTTTTCTATAGTAGTATCTTCCTGTCTATCCAAAGGGTCCACATTTGCATCATGTTTCTTAAGCACTTTGCTCTTTCTGCATCTGCGTGTCTACTGTGAGCACAGTTGTTTTCAAGGGGAATTCTGGGAGAACAGAGTCAAGACACTGTGTAAACCCTGAAGTGCTAAGGTTATGACATGGCCAGTGAAACCACCTGAGAAATTCTAGCCTCAAGAGGTCTCTTCTCTTAATGCCTGCTGCTGCAGCCCTTCAGGGGTCAGAGGTACAGGAGAGCAGAGTCATCAGTCTGGAGGGGGCGGGTCATAAAGAAGTTTCTGGCTACCACAGCCACCTTGGACGACCATGCTCGGGGTGCTGGCACAGACCTATAACTGCCCCACCTTGCCACACACGAGAAAACAGCCCTTAAATGTTTCCTTAGACAGGCATTCCTGCAACTTACAGGAATGAAGAGTCACCTTTAATTCCTGGGTCCAGAAGGGCCCAAAATGAACTTAGAATGGCTAAAGAGTCTCAGTGGAGGGACACTGAAAAAAGCAACCGATAATTACAGTTTGGGAGACATGCAGCGGCCCAAAGAGACCGAGGCCGTCCATATAAGACCAAAGAAAGAATTCTGTTTACGAATTTTTCGTTTATGCTCCACCCACTTCCAAAAAGAATTTAGGGTGGTGGACAGGGAAAGTAAACAAAGATCCCAGCTCTAAGATTCTGCCCACTGTAAAAAGGAGTGAGGGGGATGGAATGGAGTGGTTGTTCTGCCAAGAAGAAAGACATCCTGGAACCAAAGAAGTCATGAGAAGGAACCAGCTACAGATGTGCACAATGAAGAGCCACCCATGGGTGTCCCTACTCCAGCATTGGTTCACATGTGTGTGTGTGATGCAGTGGTACCCCTGCCCCAGCTCTGAGAGCACCAAAATCCCAGGGTCCTCAAGTCCCTCAAGCAAAGTGGCGTGGCATTTGTGTAGGAACCTACTACACACACCCGCTATGTGCATTCGGTCATCTCTAGATGGCTTGTAACACCCAGTGCAACGTAGACGGCGCACTGTGGAAGTATTTGTTAAGTTACATTGGTCAAGAAATGATGATAAGAAAAACATATTTTTTTTTTCCTGGTTACGGTCGGTTGGTTGAATCTGCAGGTGTGAACTCGCGGACGGGAAAGGCCCTGAACAAGATATTCTTCTCTGAACATCATGAAACAATGGAAATGTCCATCAAATGTTGTGGTAGTAAATCCCGGGTTCTCTTCTATTCCAGGCACTGAACTAGAATTTGAATTCTTAATGCAATATTCCTGGGAAGCCGTGCAAGCAAACATGCCTTTTTACCAGGTGGTTCCCCTTATGTTCATTGGTCTAGGAGTGCCTACTTCCTGGGGGGTGCGGATTGCTGAGTTGTCTAGAAGCTCAGCATTGCCAGAAGAAAGGGTAGGTTGGGCTGGGGTATGGGAAATAGTGGTCTGACTGTAGATGGGGGCTTATATGTATATTAGCAAGAAATTGACTTCTTAAGGAGCTGTTTGGTGTAATTATTCCTAATTGTACCAAGAAGGAAATGAGGGTTCAGAGAGGGCCAGAGTCACACAGCTAGAATGGAAGGCAGCTCAGATTCCATCCCAGGATGCTGGAGTACTGAGTGAGAATCATGGGAAGTGCTACACTCTCACTTCCTTTGGCATCTGGAAGTCCAGGCCCAGAAATCTTCAGCAGCTCTGAACTCCAGAGCCCCACTGTTTTCTAAACCGCCAAAGGCCAGTGTCAGAGGCTGGATGGCCGCCACGGGATGCCACCCCTAACCCAAAGCTCCCAGCCCACAACCATTTTGAAAAATGGAGCTCACAGCAGAGACACCTGCTGAGTAGTCTGTCTGGCACAGCATGTGTCTGTATTGACCTTGATCAAAGGATGAGGAGGTCAGATGCTGTGCAATCAGCTCTCCGGGCTCCTGGCCTGAGCATTTCTGAGCATAAGCCGTCTAAAGCTTGGAAATACCTTTAATGCAGTGAGCTTTGTTGTTATAGGACTGGATGGTTTGTAGGCAAATGTCACCTTGCACTTCAGGACAAACAGCTGCTCCTAAGGTGTGTGCACATAGATGAAAATGGTCAGCGTGGATTTGGTGTGTGCACATAGATGAAAATGGTCAGTGTGGATTTCGGGACAAACAGCCGCTCCTAATCTGTGTGCACATAGATGAAAACTGACATCACTGCTATGTGGGTTCTTTGACAAGTTCTTCCAAATCTAGGTGGTGGGTTTTTAGAATTATCTTCTTTAGGACAGAGAGAGCCAAGGAAACAAGCTCCACCAGGAGCAGAAGCCAGGAGCAAATCCAGCCCTGGGAGCCAACCCAGTCCTGGGACACTGATTGAGCCAACGACCTGACTCAGAGCCCGCGACCTCCACCGGAACCGGAGTGGGACTGAACCAGTTACCTAGGACAAGGAGAGAATGGGCTCCACCTGGAGCAGAAGCCAGGAGCAAACCAGGTCCCGGGACACGAGCGGATCTGGACTGACCCAACGACCAGATCCAGAGTCAGCCATCTTCACCAGAACAGGTCTAACTCCAAGCCAGGGACATCTGCAAGAGGAGATCCAGACCAAGATTTACAGAAACAGATCAAAGCCAGCAGCCTAGACCAAATTAGGCTTGAGACAGCAAACTCCAAGAGAGCAGACCAAAACACAGGAGCACTGAGCTACCTCCAGGAACGAGAGTAACCAACAGAGTAACAAGAACTGTGACACTGACTGTACCACTAGGAAAACCATCTTAGCTTTTGATCTACTGGCACCTGGAGATTATTCAACAGAATCTCAGACAGCACCAACCACACCCATTAGAGGAAAAGATGAGTAGAAAAGGTAAGATCACAAGCTACACCACAAAGAACAACACAATAACAGTGAAACCCAAAGACCCTACAAAAGTAAGACCTGAACAACCAAATATGGATGACACAGAAGAAAATGATCTAAAATATAACCACAAGAGAATATCTGAAATTATTAAAGATGAATTGAGAAATTACCTTAAAGAAATGGAAAAACAAAAAATTGGAAGATATCACTAAATCACTTAAAGAAAACCAAGAAAAAGAACTCAAACATATAACAGAAACTATTCAGGTCTTGAAAACTGAGATAGGAAAAATAAAGAAAACACAAGCCAAAGGAATTATAGAAACAGAAATCATGAGGAAAAGAATAGGAACCACAAATGCAAGTACGAACAACAGAATACAAGAAATAGAAGAGAGAATCTCAAGTGCAGAAGATAAAATAGAGGAAATAGACTCCTCAGTTAAAGAAAACATTAAATCTAACAAAAGCTTAACCCAAAATATCCATGAAATATGGGACAACATAAAAAGGCCAAATCTTAGAATAATAGGTATAGAAGAAGGAGAAGAAAGTCAACTCAAAGGCACAGAAAATTTATTTAACAAAATCATAGAAGAAAACTTTCCCTACCCAAAGAAAGATATGCCTATGTAGATACAAGAAGCTTACAGAACACCAAATAGACTGGATCCAAAAAAAAAAGAGTCCTCTCGCTACATAATAATCAAAACACTAAACATACAGAGTAAAGAAAGAATATTAAGAGCTGCAAAGGAAAAAGGCCAAATAACATATAAAGGTAGACCTATCAGAATTACACCTGACTTCTCAGTGGAGACAATGAAAGCCAGAAGGTCATGGTCAAGCATTAGGCAGACACTGAGAGACCACGGATGCCAGCCCAGGCTACTATACCCAGCAAAACTTTTGATCACCATAGAAGGACAAAACAAGATATTCCATGACAAATCTAGATTTCACCAATACCTAACCACAAACCCAGCCCTACACAAAATACTAGAAGGAAATGGACAACTTTCTGGATAAATATCACTTACCAAAATTAAATCAAGACCAGATAAGCAAATTAAACAGACCTATAACTGCTGAAGAAATATAAACAGTCATCAAAAGTCTCCCAAACAAAAAAAGCCCAGGACCAGATGGTTTCAGCTCAGAATTCTACAAGACTTTCAAAGAGGAACTAATACCAATACTCCTCAAATTATTCCACACAATAGAAACAGAGGGAACATTGCCAAACTCTTTTTATGAGGCTACAATTACCCTGATACCCAAACCACAGAAAGACAATACTAAGAAAGAGAATTACAGACCAATC